>CATIWR010557827.1:0-125220 GCA_949677035.1 Omphalea diandra | reverse complement strand
AAATGGTGCTTAACCCTTATCAATCCATTTTTTCTTTCCTTTCTCGCCCCCCCCCAAACCACCCCCCACCCCCCCCACCCCAAAAAAAAAAAAAAAAAAGAAAGAAAGAAACTAATGTTAATGCATTTCAGGTCGGGTCCTCTGGAAGCTGTGTCAAGAAGAGGAATTTGAATGAGCGTGATGGATCTGTATCTGAAAGTGTTCAAGCTAAAAAATTAAAAAATGGCCGGAAAGTCTCTAAGAGGAAGTCTTCCAAGGCTAAGTCATCCAGACCTCAGCGGGTTGCAGCACGCAATGCTCTAAGCATGTTCTCCAGAATTACAGGAACATCGTCTGATGGAGATGTTGAAGATGAATCAGAAGATGATACATCCAGCAGTGAATCTGAGCTGCAAAATTTAAACATTCAAAACAACATATCTGATGATTATTTGCAGAATATAGACAAACCTCCTAAACCCCCTGAGTCTCAATCAAATGCTGGAAATAGGAAAAAATTAGTTTTAAAGCTTTCACTGCGTGATTCGAAGAAGACTGTGTCTCCAGGAGACAGCATACTGAATGTCGACAGACAGGTTGATCATGTGAAATCATCTTCCAGACCTATTCAAGAAACTGGAATGGACTTAAGCTCCAAAAATCTAGCATCTTCTTCCTCAGATGTGCTTGATGTAGATCAGTCTGAAAACCAGTGTAAGGTCAAGATCTGGACTTCCAATCATTCAGGATTAGGAGATGTAATTCCAGGCAATGCATCCATTAGATTCAGTGGTGCTAGTTATGATATACACAAGGAAAGCAGGATTAATGTTAACGAGTATGTTAAACCTGAAATCTATCTCTCTCTTTCTCTCTCTCTATGTGCACACACTCTCTCCCTCTCTCTCGTTTGCACATTTTCCATTCACAACAATTTGTAATTAGGGAGGCATGTTGCCTTGCAGGGATTGGGAACAGTTTGAAATGGACCAAGATGATGCAAGAATTGAAGATCCTGTCCCTTCAGATTTGATGCATAGATCTCTGACATTCGTGTCATCTTCACTTGGTGATCTCCAATCAAAATGTGGTGCTTCTGGAAGCACTTGTAATCGAACTGACGAGACAGACCCAGATTGGTCCGAATCTGATAAATGCAAAAATTTTGATTCACTGGAAGGAAGCTTGTGTGCTGGTGTAAACCATTGTCAGGGAGTGAAACAGAACCCTCCTCCTAAGTTGACAAGATTAAAAATAAGACCAAGAGGGGGGACTCTGAGGGACCCACAAACTCCTTTGAAACTTAAATTTATGAGAATAGAGGATGATTTACATCGAGATGGAGTTAATATAATGTCTGAAAGTCCCTCTTACTTAGAGCAAAATCAGCTTTTGGGGGTACCAGAAAAAGGTGAAGGTTCTAGTAGAACAATTTCTTTATTTGATATTCATGAAAGGGATGAGTCAAATGAGACCAGGGCTGATTTCGGACAGTTGGATCATGCTATGGAAGAAAATTCTTCAGTTGTGCTGCGGAGAACAAGATCAATGAAAATGAAGGCAACTTCACGCGAGTCAAATGATGTGAGCCATAACTTGAGAGTGAAATTGGGCAGTGAATTGATGGGTATATATGGTAATGGTGGCATAGAGCTCCTACCTGAAGAAGTAGGATCAAGGTCTGTTGGAAACAGGAGAGGTGATAGTGACTCAAGATATTTGATTTCGAGGAAACCAAATCGACCTGCAAGGAAACTGTCATGGCTGATCTTGTCAAAACATGAGGATGGTTATCGTTATATCCCTCAGCAGGGAGATGAAGTTGTGTATTTGAGACAGGTATCAGATAGTCTTTCTCTTGATTCATGGCTTTTGCTTGTTTCAATCCTGACTCCTAAGATTTGATATTAATGTTAACTAACTGCCCTTTTGAACATTCATTGGGTTTTGATTATTTCAGGGCCATCAAGAGTACATTGAATCGACTAATTCACTAGAAAAAGGTCCTTGGCGTTCAATCATGAACCTTGGTGCCGTGGAAATTTGCAAGGTTGAAGGCCTCGATTATGCCCAGGCTAGTGGTTCTGGGGATAGCTGCTGTAAAATAAGACTCAGATTTATAGATCCTAAATCCTTAGCATACGGTAAAGTGTTCAAGTTAACCTTGCCTGAACTGATCAATTTTCCTGATTTTTTGGTTGAAAAAACACGGTATGATGATGCTATAAGCAGAAGTTGGACCCATAAGGATAAGTGCCACGTGTGGTGGAGAAATGAGAATGGGGAAGATGGTAGTTGGTGGGATGGTAGAATTGTTTCATCTGAGGCAAAATCTAATGAGTTTCCCGATAGTCCTTGGGAGAGATACACTGTTCGATACAACACTGATTCCTCTGAAATTTACCGACACAGTCCTTGGGAACTTCATGATCCTGAAGTGTCATGGGAGCCCCCTCATATTGATATCAAAATCAACCAAAAGTTAATTTCTCTTTTCGGCAAATTAGAACAGTTGGTTAGCAGAAATCAGGTATATTTTCCGCGTCTGCCTTTCTGTTACATTTGATAGGAAAGCATATAATAGCTCAGTTGATTTAGATTATGAACATTACGTGGTATGATATGTTTTTACTCATGGGTTTGATAGATTCTTCTTTAAATATCTCAGGATCATTATGGAATCCAAAAATTGAATGAAGCTTCTCAGAAGTTGGATTTCTTTAACAGGTATCTATTTATTGCAAATTTCTGTAATCCTAACTCTCCCCCTTTTCTCTGGTTGTGTGTGAAGATTTTGATCTAGGAGGAATATGGAGCTCAGCAAAGCTGGGCGTACTGTTTATCTCAACAACACAAATTCTTGTGGCAATTAAGAAGAAACTAACTTCTGTCAGCAGTTGTTGAGGATTTTGAGAATATTCCCTACATTAGAACCTAATGGTTATATAGCTGCCTAACCAACTCCAATTGCATTGTTAATGCATGCAAATGCAATACCTCATTCCTTCTGCATTTGGAGTAAACAATCCATATGGAATCATATGAAGAATGAAGTGGCATTTGCATCTTCAGTGATTTGAAATTAGCCTTGAATCTGTTAGCAAGGAGGTAGAACTTAGGACTGACCTTTAGCTGGCCGGTATTCTGGCAGGTTTCCAGTTCCTCTGTGTCCTGAGATTATCCGATCAAGATTAGAACACAACTATTACAGGAGCTTAGAAGCAATGAAGCATGATGTACATGTGATGATGAAAAATGCTCAAAGTTATTTTGCCAATAATGCTGAGGTATCAAACAAGATGAGGCGGCTTTCTGATTGGTTTTCAAAGAAACTGTCCAACCTGTGAGGAATGTTGCTGCAGTGTGGATGTTTTTGTTTGTCTTTCAGAATTTGTATTTTTTCACCTTTTCCATGCTCACTCATCCAAAAATGAATCCTAGATTAAGCATTGAGGTGCCTTATCAAAGTTAGCTTAGTAACCCATTTTGTCAAACTGGGAAGGGTAATGGATCTGATGAATTAGAGTTACTCATTGTATAGTCCCATTCTTCAGTCTGAAAAATAGAGGGGAAAAAAATATATATATGGTCTTCAATTTTTGCCGTAGATATGCAAATTTCTGTTTCTTTTCGATTTTTAATCTTATTCTGCATGAAAGTTCTCTCAAATGTTGTTTTCCTTTGGCAACCCGAAATTTTATTTATAGTATTATCCTATATTATGTGGTTGTGGATGAATATTCTTAGTATGTAATAGCTATTATTTGACGGATATCCATAATCTTTTCTCATTTTTGCTAAGTGGTTGAAGATGCTTAATAATTTCTTCTTAGAATGGCGTTTTATACTTTTGAAGCAGAAAGCGTTGTAACTAATAAATGAGACTTTTTTAGTTTAAAAAACAAAAATAAATAATAAACGAGACTTTTTTTCAACCAGTGAAGTCCTGTATGCGACCACTCCTATTCCAACAGGATTTCATGCTTTGTGTCCCAATTTAGCTTAACGATTCATAATTCATAGTCCTGTTCGAATTCCATGTGTTCTGTTTGTCGTTTGTATTTTTTCTTCATGATTTGTTCTCTTATGAAATGCTTCCTATCTACTCAACCTTGTTAAATACTCGCCATGAAGAATTCCTTTTAAAGAAATAATATAAAGAGATGACTTGGGGTAGGTACTCAGATCATCCGACTATTAGTCCAATGATGTTTCATTAAACCAGACACTGGAAGTGCAATGAAGCTGCCAGATGGGTTTGTATGAAATTCAAAGCTGGGAGTTGGCCGTTTGGTTGGGTCTCTTCTAGGTTCCCACAGGAGCTGAATTCTCTGTTATGTAATGGCTTTTCCTGCTTTTAATCAATTCTTTTTCTTTCTGACCAAAAAAATGGAAGTGGAGCGAGTAGCAGGAGGGATTTTAACCTTGACTGATATCAACGTTGTATGCCATCTTAAGGAAGAATGAAGTGTTTGTATACGAAACTAGTGATGGAATCGGATGGAGAGTCCAACTTATACTGGTTTTGAAATTTAAATCAAAGGAATTTAAGCTCTATTTACAGTAAATTATATTAGAAAAAAATCCAATGTTATTAATAAAATTCACTTTAACGGTAAAAATATTTTATTTGAAATAAATTTTAAATAGATAAAATTGTTAATAAAATTTTTTTAATTCTCATCAAACTATTTCTTTTTTAAAATGAAAGAACTGAATTTTTTAAATATAATATTTTTTAGATAAAAACATTAAAATGAAATTTATTTCTTTTGAATTTTTTAAATGGAGTCATAGCAATTGGAGGATAATATTAAGCAAGTGAATTACTTGTAGTTTTTTGTTGGCTTAATTACGTATGCCCTTCTTTTTTTTTTTTTTTTTCTGTTCTTTCTATTATTATTTTGAAGCCTGATAATATTGAAACTAATCTCTCTTGATTTTTTTTTGTCGCTTCGATTTCTGATTTACGACCATTAATCCTTTTCTTCTCCTAATTTACGGCCAGTCCATGATCGTAATTTGGGAAAGTTAAGGGGTGCATTGTTTTTAATTTGAGAAAAAATAAGGGCTGCTTGTGAAAGAAACCAATCTTACTATAAATTATTATTATTATTTTTTTTTTTGAAAAAAAACTACTCTCTCTCTTAATCCGCCGTCCGTCCAACTCCTGCTTCCTTTTTGCGCTAACGCCCGTCCTCGGTCAGTTCTGCCTCCTCCTATTTCTCTCTTTCTTTTTATTGTTTGCAGCTTTAATTAATTTGGAGTTCTATTTTCTCTGTTTTCTCGCTTTTAAAAAAATGATGGACCATGTTATGCTTCAAGATAACTATGGACTTTCACGTCCATCGTCTTCAAGTTTCTTTAATAAATGATTTTTCCCTCCAGGTCTTAGGCCCATTAGTTTTCACCCTTTTCCTTTCATTGTTAATGGCATAGCAAGCACTAAGTTATTTATATTAAAGACTCATTTCTCTGTTCTTTCAAAAACTGGAAATGGGATGGGATGCTAGGTCTGGTTCCAAGCTTTCAAGATTTTAGTTTTCTGTGCACTGTAATCCTGTCAGTTTTAATTTTTTGATCGTTGCATCCTTTGTTTTAGAAAACCAGCCGTGGTGATCACATATCTAAGTGTTCTTTCATAGTTCTTTGCGTATAGGGTACTGAATTTGTCATTCGAATATTCAAGTCTCGTGGTGTGTGAAGTAGAGATCAGATTCTTGGGTTCCTGATGTCTCTATCCAATCACTTCTTGGGTTTATGTATAGGATACTGAATTTGTCATTTGAATATTTTCTCCACATATTGTCCATTCAACCCCAGATCTTCTTCTTCCTCATTCTCTTGGTTTTCCTTTTTTATCCTTCCTCTTACCTAAAACCCACAATTTAGTTACTCACCCTATGCACGGCTATAGCCTCTTCGGCAATGGCCGCTCAGTCACTTCCATGACAACTCCTTCCCCTCCCTCCTCCCCTCGCCGTCGCCATAGCCGAGGTAAGACTAGTGGCAGTGCTGGCGGTGGAGAAGGTGGTGGTGGCAGTGGTCGAGGCTCCTCCAAGCAGAGTTTAGTGGAGAGGCTAATGTTTGTCCTTGTGTCTATGGTTTTTAAGCAAAGGGGCGTGCTTTTGTTTGCGCCCTTGCTGTACATTCCTGGGACGTTTTTGTATATGGGATCCTTAAATTTTGATGTTGATTTAAATTTAAAGAATAGTTGTTGTTCGGAAGCGTCCTCCTGTTGGGTCGGGGTACCTGAGTCCCCCAGTTTTTCACAAGCTGTGGCCTTATGTGGAGGCCGAGAGCAATGGCAGCTGCAATGCGGTACTGTTTTTAGCTTGCATTAGGTTTCTTGCTGTTTGGTTAGTATATGAGTTTTACGCAAGTTTTGCTCCTTGTTCTAGATTAGTAAGTTGACAATCTTATGGCTGCCTCATTCTCTGGATATGCATATACGGTTTAAGCAACCTTTTTTTTTTTTTTTTCAGTTCTTTTGATGCATTTGCTCTTACTTGATTAGAAGCTCTCTATTGTCTTATAATTCTTAAGTAATAATGTTTAAATGGCATTTATTTATTTATTTTTTGTCTGTCCTTAAATTTGGCTGCTGCTTTGGAATTTGCTGTTCTGCATGAGTATCAGTTATTGAAATTTTAATTTGTTTGACTATTGGATATTAGTTGTAGGAACTTCCTACGTGCATTAGCATTATGGACATGGAAGTAATATATAGGGTTAGTATAGCTATATCATAAGTGATTAGAATCTGTTCTTTTCACTTTTTAAAATGCACAGATTTCCGAAGGTGATTATGGAGACTCAAGCTCATGATGCAATTGCTCATGTGCCTCGTGTTAAAGCCACACTGAAACTTGGGGCTGAAACTTATTCAGTTGATGCAACCAAGGGTAGTAACATCTCTGAAGAATTGGTCTCCATGAAAGAGATGAGTATGAGTGTGTTAAAGGAATTCATCACCAAACATAATGTTCCTAATGATGTCCCTGATGAACTGGTAGAAAGTTCTTCAGAAGAAGATGAACAAATCCCTGAGAAGCCTCATGTTAAATCAAAGAAAACAAAACTCACTTGAGTTTGTCTTGTGATAATGGTCATGGAAAGCTTCTTTATTTTCTGACTGCCTTGAGTTAGCTATATATCAGAAGTTCTCAGAACTAGGTAATTGTGCTTGATGTTATGCTGCATGTCCGTTTTAGCTTTACTTATTGTAGATTTTGTATCAATGTGATATCATGAATAGACTATTGCCTCATTCGCTGCAAGATGCTTTGAACAAACTCCCTTCTTCTTTCCCTTTTTGTGCACGTATGTGTAAGATGTTTGTCTTATTATCTTGAATAATCTCACAAACAAGTACCCAACTGGGGATGGAAAGACAACTCTGATTAGAGGGCAAATATTTCGTTTCGTCTTACTCCTTAGCACCCCCTAGTCAGAAGGTTATTGGTCACACGCTTTATAGATCTTACAAGAGTAAATCTCAGTGATGATGATTCGAGTAATTGCTCAAGAACTATTGCCAGGGTCTCTGCTAATTATGTTGGCTGTTTGCTCGCTGGAAGTGGACGTTCATTAGCCTCTATAATCAAAGCTTACACTTTCCATTGCTTGATATTTTTGAAAAGCTCTGTAGCAAGAGTTTAGACAACCATGTTTTTTCTGTGGTACAATAAAAGGTACAAAGGCTCAAACCCATAAGGCAATACTGCTAAACCTCGGTCAAAATCTAATTAACTAAAAAGAAAAAAAATGTCTTGATTGAAAATCAGTCAAGTATTGCGGTAGTAATGTCTAAAGTACTTTCTTTTTTTTTTTTCTGCCAGAGAAATCAATTCTAATGTTTTAGTTATTAACAGCTAGTGAAGTACTCTAAATAGAAAAATTATGCCCGTAACTTATACCCAATTTCTTTCGATGGACTTGCAGTTTGGCCTCATAAACCAACAAGGTCAACTTGCACAAAAAAGCATTACTAGTCAAACCTTCATTTGATCTGCAAAACATCCACAAAAAGGCTACTCCTATAGCGTTCATAAAATATGAGAGGGACTAATGAATGCTTATTTGTTATGAATGTATCTAATGGCTTCCAGCAAAGATTCTGTCTCTCCGGTTTGCACATGCCAAGTCAAGTATTGCAGAAGTAATTTCTGAAGTTCTTTTTTTTCTCCGTCAGACAAATAAATTCGAATGTTTTGGTTATTAACAGCTAGTGAAGTACTCTAAATAGAAAAATAATGCCCGTAACTTACATCCAAGTTCTTTCGATGGACTTGCAGGTTGGCCTCATAAACCAACAGGGTCAACTTGCACAAAAAAGCATTACTAGTCAAACCTTCATTTGATCTGCAAAACCTCTACAAAAAGGCTACTCCTATAGCGTACATAAAATATGAGAGGGACTGATGAATGCTTATTTGTTATGAATGTATCTAATGGCTTCCAGCAAAGATTCTGTCTCTAGCGGTTTGCACATGCAAATATCCATTCCCGCCTCCCTTGTCTTCTCCCCTTCATCACCTGCAGTATGTGCTGTTAATGCTATAATGGGTATATGAACGTCATAAGATCTCTCCTCCTTCCTTATCTGCTGCGTTGCTTCATACCCATTCATTATTGGCATCTGTTAAAATATTAGACAAGAGGTTAGAAAATGACGACCTCTTTAAGAGGAATTAGGTGCAGTTTTTAGATGCAGCTTAAGCTTCTTGAAATACCCATTTTGACAAGGAAATTATCAATTATATTGTAGAAAAGAAGGAAGACGGTCTTTACCTCACAGTCCATCAATATATAATCATAAGGACGTATGGAAAAAGCACCACGTCTCCTTTGGTCTCGCAGTCTGAGACGGACTAGTTGCAGAGCTTCCTCTCCATTTTGACAAAGCTCAACAGACGCGCCAAGTCGTGAAAGATTGATCATTGCTATCTTGCGTAAAAATGGATTATCTTCAGCAACCAAGAATCTCAGCCCACACAAAGGTTTGTCATGGCTTTGGTTGCCGTACTCTTCTTCCTCTTCTATCTCTGAGGGTTCAACCGAATGTTTTCTTGCAGGATAATGTCTTGATTTCCTATGTTTTTCCCTCTTTGAGCTACATTCTTCGAACATGTCCCCTTGGCGAACATAAGATGGAATTGCTGATTCTTTTGGGCCATATGAATACATTGTAGATGATAATCTGGGACCTTTAACAGCTTTTCCACCTGGAATCATACATTCTTTCCTGGGTTTGGATGATGCAACTCCATGATGCAAGGTACCGCCAAATTCAGGTAGAAGTTTGATTACCTGATACAAACGAGAGCCATGAAATGGTTTAAGCAAAATGTCATCATTTGGATCAATCATTTCCTCTTGGATGCTACGTGAAATTGGCTTGTCGAACCAAACAACCTTGCAACAAGCTCGGTTAAGACCTCGTTTAAATTCAGAAACAGCTCCATATATTTCTTGAAATGGTCCAGCATTAGCATCAATCACTAGCAATATAAAGCTTGGTGTACCTTTAAAAATGCTGGTACTTCTATGTGGAGATAATCTTTGTTCTTTCCCATCCAAGGCACTTAAAGGAACATCTTTAGATCTACTGCCAGAAATTTCAGTCCTTGAACCAAAATCTGATTTTCCTGAAGAGCTGCAAGGTGAAACATTCTGCTTGGATTTTATCTTTGTTAGTATAGAATGAAGGTGTTCCCATTTGCTTGCAACCGATACTTTTATCCCCAAGGTCTCCATAAATTTCCACACAATTCGCCGCCGCTCTGCATTTTGAATCAGGAGAACAACATGGGATCCATCGATCTTTGGACTAGAACTAAGCATAGACAACCGGGGACTGGAGGCTCTTATAGTAAGGCTAGGAGTGTGATGAGCTCCAAGAGTCAGCATTTTCGAATCACTTCCCATTTCAATGTCACTCCTATTTAGAGGAGTCTCAGCTGAAATAATGAGGAAAATATTGAACCTGAAGCAAGTTCCCCTCTCACCATTCTCTTTATCAACAATTTCTATCTCTCCACCCATCAAACGTACCTGTGGCAGAATTAGATATTAGAGCATTGTATATCATCTAAAGTACATATGTAGATCAGATAGAAATAGAGCAAAACTTAGTTATGTACCAAAGATTGAACAATTCCAAGTCCTAAGCCAGTGCCTCCATGCCCATGAGATGTCTCTTTAACTTGAACAAAATTTTCAAAGACTGACTTTTGCTTCTCTTTTGGAATTCCTTTACCAGTATCATCCACCTCAAACACAAATTCCATACAGTTTGGATTTTGCTTCACTAAATTCGTCACTTCCATGTCGGTGTCTTCTTTTTTCTTAGTAAACCAACACAAAAAATATTTCCACCAACTATTCTGATTGGAAGCAATTATCTTGTTTTCTAAGCTGGGTTTTTTCGCCCATGCTCGAACTGAGACATGCCCTTCAGCAGTAAACTTAACTGCATTGCTCAGTAGATTACAGAGGACTTGTTTCAGTTTTCCCTTATCACCATTCACATGAGAAAACTTAAGAACAGATCCATCACAGGGATCCAACATAACATCTATACCCTTTTTCATACCCACCGGATGAAACAAATCAACTAAATCTTCAAGAAGGCGGGATAAATCAAATTCATCTGATTCAACCTGCATCTTTCCTGCTTCAATTTTGCTTGTATCAAGGATAGAATTCAATAAACCTGAACCAGAAATGTAATTTATATTAGGAACAATATATTATAATAATTAAATTGAACTCTGTTAACAAAATTCAGTCACCTATTAGGTCCTTTGCACAATCATCCATTTGTCGTAAATTTGTCTCTAATTCAGAACCTGGAGACACTTCTTCATAGCTTAGCTCAATCAGCCCTGTAATGCCTGATAGCGCAGCACGAATATCGTGGCTAGCACTAGCAAAGGCAAGACTCTTATTCAGACTCTTTCTCTCAGCTTGTTGAGTTGCTTCCATTTGTTTTATCAAAGCCGAACACAAGCGCATCTCTCTAGTTGCAGCCCTTGCCATCAACAATACAAAACTAAGAATAGAAATGAAGACTGCAGCAATGATTGCGATCAAAAGTATGAGAGCGATTTTGGTGCTCCTGTGAACAGTACCCACTAATCCATGATATGGAAATGCCACTGCATATACCTGAAATCCAGTGATGGTAACGTTAAACATAACTATGGTGATACTTGCAGCTGATTAGACTTCCAGTTGTAATCTCATAACAGTGAAGATGATAAAAACATTGCTTACTACCTACGAAATAATATTACTCATTAAAAATATAGTCTTTAATGAAGAATCGAATCATACCGACTGCACTCCAACAATTTCAAGTGGCAGACAGTAGACCTTATACTTAATTTCCCCAATGATCAAAACAGAAGGTCTTGGCATGCCATTGTTGGTAATGCATGAAACGTCTCCAATATGATCTATCTGATCACCTATTGGTTTCATTAAGTTGAAGGATACCGATTTTCCAGTTACCACCATTTGAGTGTCTGGCAATCCATCTGCAAGCACATCCCCATGTTGTGTAGCTAAATAGAAGCTTCCGCCAAAAAGATTAATCCCACTAAAGAAATTGACCAATGCTTTTACTGGAAAGCCTAAGGAGACAACTCCTTGTCCACATATGATGACAGAATTAAGAAATAGAACATCCTGATCACTGTTCCACCCATTTCCTAATGAAGCATACCCATTAGCACTATTTAATGCTTCTTGAATCCAGCTCGCATTAACCATTATGTAAAACCGGGATTCAGTTGCATCTCCATATAGTTTTCCAGTGTTTGGGTCTACAGGTTGTTTATGCCAAGTGTATTTCATTGGCCCATTTGAAACACTTGAATTTGAAGAAGCTGTAGAGTTGGAGTACATTGCTAAAGTCCTGTTGCCCTCTCGATAGTATGCGAAAGAAGGACCTTCTAATCCAATATATGAGATTTGCCATATCTCAGGAATTACTGAAAATGTTTGAAATAATAATGGAGCTACCTGCAAGTAATGAAAAGAAATTAAGTCATCCTTATTATTTCAAACTGAAAGGTTTCTAGTTTGAGTAGTCTAAATAATAAAACATAGAAAAACAAAAAGAACAATAGATAATAAACTTTAAAAAAAAAAAAACCAACCTTATTTTGGATATCTGATTGAGAGAAATCACTTCCATTGAGAGATGAAGTCAAAATTCTTGCTAAATTTATGGCGGATGAGTTTATCGGATGCAGCAATTTTGCGATGTTTTCAACTTCAGTTAGCAATGCCGACCGAATAATGTGATCGTTCAAATCAATCTCGTCTTGGACACGTTGAATGATTTTATACCACCATGGGACCACCACACAAGAAAATAGCAACACTCCTATTGTCTATAAAAAAATTAAAAAAAAAAAAAAACACACATAAATGAATGCTAGAATGGCATGAAACCGAAAGCAATCGACAAAAAGACCAAACGTTTTCGGGTTTAAGGTAATGCTAGTTAAAAAATAAATAAATAATAATCAGTGAGAAGCAACTCACGAAAAGAATGAAGATGAAAGTAGGACGTGATGCTACGAATAAGCGGAGCTTCATTGTATTTGGATGTTCTAGTTGTGATCAAGCGAGTTCAATATCATTGATAAACTCATTCATAACAAAAAATCAAGATTGTTAGTCCAGAAGTAGAGTGTGCTCTTCAAAAAATCTCTCTATTTAAAGTAAATGGAAGATTTTTATGGAAGTAAAATCTTAGTTTCCTTTATTGTCTAATATTTTATTTAGGCAAGTCAAATATAGAAGCATCTATTATTTATATGACATATAAATATAATAAAAGCGAACCACGATTGAGAGTGATTTGGGAGCACTTTTGTCATACGGTCATTCGAGTTGGCGACGTTTTTTGTTTGGTTGTGAGGGCAATTCTGTCTTTTCAATAATTATGTGTTGCCTAGCTTTTCAAAGTCTTCACCCTGCACCGGCCATTAATCAATTCAACACAATATAAGACCTCAAATTCGGCGTAAACCTATCTTCCAACTTGTTTAAGAACTGCAAGCTTGGCCCTTCCAAGACTATCCAGCAAAGAATTAACAGTCTCAACCCGGACTTTAAACTTATGCTTCATTATTATTTCAAACATCCCAACAGCCTTTTTTCATCTCCTTAGCAGCAGCGAAAGCTCTAAATGAAATCGAAAACCTCCCCATAGTCAATAGGCCCTTTCTGCCCCATTTCTTCAAGCATTGAAAACCATACTCTCAAACTGTCTAGTCTTCGCAAGAATTGTCATCATCGCATTGTAAGTCCTCGAATCATGTTCGAACCCCTGCACCCTCCCCGCCCAGCAGAAGAACCGAAATGCCGGTCTTCTAGCATGACGGAATCTCCTCAACACAGCCACAACAAGATCACCCGACAATCATCAAGAACCGCCTCCATGTTTCGATCCAAATCGAAAAACTCATCAATTACCTTGCATACCGCATCCACCTCCGCAGGATCCGGACTAGACCTAACGCTTTCACTTTTACTTTGACCTTCATCATCAGAATCCGCTCCATCCTCTGCTAAGCAAGAAAAACTTCTAGAAGTTAATCCTCTCCATCCTCTGCTAAGCAAGAAAAACTCCTAGAAGTTAACTTAGTAACTTTTGCTTTTAGCAGAAAATTTTGGAAATTACTGTTTTTGACTACTGGCAGTTTCTTGTAGATAAGGGAGTGGAGAGGAGTGTGGCAGAGAAAATGGAACTTGACAATTAGAATGAGGGACACTATGATGAGAAGGATAATGGAACAAACGAGACAAGGGCAAAGCATTACCACCAGGAATGCGCACTTGCTCTCCTCTTCCACGTCGTCGTTCTGTTTGTTTCTCATCGACGTAGAGAAGCTTTTCGGCGGAGTAGATTTGGACAAGGGAATTGAATTGCGGTTGAATTGGGGTTTTGACGTGATTTTTCAGAATGCGAAACATTTGGTAGCCATTAAAGAGGAGTTGAAGTTATAAGGAGAGAAGTATGGGATCGGTGCGTGCTGTGACGGCAGGTGAAGACGAAGCAGCCGATGGGGTGTGTCTAGAGAAGGTGTACCCAACGGCAGGAAAATTTGGTGATGGGGAGTTTGGGTCACAATTATTTTTACCATTTGTTAGGTTTTATTACCGGCTATTGATAATTTATCGTTAAATTAATAAAAATTATTATTTATTATTAAATTAGATTGAATTAAATATATTTAATTAAATAAATTTATTATTTAATATTAAATTAAATCATATTATTTAATGATGTTATAACAAATATTATTATATAATTCACTTTTCTTTTATTTCAACAATTCTATATTTTCTCTCTTATAATTTTATTCTCATTTTCTATTGACTTCACCTCCATATGAATTTTTCTGATAGCGATAAAGACAAATTTATGTACAACTTATTATAACATGATAATTTGATGGTTTAATATTTTTTTGTTATGTTTTGCTGTATAATTTGTAAAAAAATTGTAAAAAGGTTTTTTTAAAAAATTATAAAAAATATTTTTAACAGATAATCATCAAGTTTCCCTTTACTAACTTCCTAGATTAAATTTTAATTTGGTCTTAAACTTATTATCATGACATAATTGACTAAAAAAAGTTTAATTTAATTTTTAAATTTATTATTAAGTTGCAAAATCATCCAAAATTAATTTTTTATTAAAATTAAGTATAATTAATATTATTTTTTAAACAATTTAGTTAATTAGTTGGTATTTAAAAAAAACAAAAATTTTCATTTTTATTTAAAAATATGGATACTTTTTTTATTGTTATTATTTATTATTTATTTTCTTATTTTATAAAAAAAATAGAGTATCATAGACTTATATGCTTTTTAATAATAATAATAATAATAATAATAATAAATGGGTTGAACAATTTTGCTACTTGATAATAAGTTTAAGAATCAAATTGAATTTTTACAAATTATGTTATAATAATAAGTTCAAGGATCATATTGAATTTTAAAAATATGAGTAATTTGATAAAAATATTTTTTTGTAATTTTTTATAGGTTGCAACACCAAAATATAAGAAAAAAAAAGTTAGATCATTAAATTATAATTTTCTAACAAATTAAAATACTAAATTTGCCTTTATCCCTTTCTGATATGATGATGATTAAAAAATTTTATTTTTTTTTAAGCTTTTGGATGATAATATTATATTTTGATTACTGGATTACTTTTTTTAAGAGAAAAAAAAAATTAATAAAAGGGAGTAAGCAAAGATGGTGGCAACAACAAACAATGGTAAAGAGTAATTCTAGCGAAAAAAGAAAATGAAACTGAAGGTGAAAAGAATTAGTAAAAATTAAAATGTGAGTGGCAAAGAGATGAGAGTTATAGGACCCCATTTAATCAAATTAAGTGACACCTCCATATTAATTTAATCAATATTCAAATTATTAAATATTGCCAAATTAAAATTTTGATGATCAGAATGTTAGAAATTAATTAATTAAATTAAAAATTAAAATTTAGTGACTCATCTAAATAAAATTATATTTATATAACTATTATAAAATTTTCACTATTATTTATAGTTTGCAATTTTTATATGGCATTATTTTTTTTTCCATTTTAATCTTCTTTTTTAAACTGTATGCCAACAATAAGATGGGAAGTAATGGCGTATCCTTTCCCATACTGCCTGCCTAACAGATGTTTTTTGGGCTCTTTAACTCTGTTCATAATTTTTTTTTTCTTTAAAAAATAATAATAAGAACACAAAGAGGTGAGCCATTGTAAAAACTGTTAACAACCACACTCTATTATAGTAGGCTGTTAGATACACAAATCTTCAATTTATAATGATAAGATTCAAAAATTTATAGTTGATTTGGAAATACAGTCCCAAAATCAAATTATGCTGTATGAGGATGATCGCAAATGTGAAATGTCAGCCATGAACACATTAATACTCCATTACTTTCAGCTAAATTATTGCTTTACTTTGGTTGAACCTGCAATTACCTTCCCAAACACTCCAGCACCAATGAAAGAATAATATATAGTAAAAATTCCGATAGGGAGAAAAGAAAAGGAAGCAAACTATTTTCCCCTTGCACCATTTGGAACGCACGAAAGATGACAACAAATAGCAGGGAAGAAGAAGCAAACTGAAATAGAAAACCGGAAAGGAAAACATATGATACAAAAGCATAAACAATTGAAATTAGAACAAAAAAAGGTGAGGTAAACGCCAGAACTATAACTAGGAAAATATACAACAAAAATATGTATCTACTGGAATAAGTGATGCAAGTCAAACCACCATCTATCTGCCTAATTTGGTCCTTAATCACCAACTTGGTTGGAGCATATGTAAAGCCAAATCTCTTCTCCTCTTCATCATCTCAGCCCAATTTTCAAGAACATTAGAGACTCGGAACTTGCCACAAAACTTCATCTTTTGGGCCAACTCCTCGAGTATATTTGCCTTCCCAGCTCTGGAGAAATCGGCTCGGGAGCTTTCATTCCTTCCTCTATCATCTCCTCCAAGCATTTACAAGCTTCTTCTGATCTTCTCTGGTTGATAAGGCCCCCAATGAAAACCGTGTAGGAGTTATCATCAGGGCAACACCCCTTCCTATTCATCTCATCCCAAACTGCTCGCCCCATTTCATAGTTCCTTGTCTGAAAGTAGGATTTCACGATCATGTTGTAGGTGTGAATTGTAGGTTCAATTCCACTCTGAATCATTTTCTTGTACATTCTGACAGCATCATCTGGCATTTTTTGACTAGTCATCAACTTAATGAGGGCATTGTTTGTCCGCCCATCAGGGGCGCGACCCTTTTCTTTCATCTCCTTCAATAATCCATAAACCATATCCATCTTCTTCTGATTCCCAAACCCTGTGCTCAAACAAGTGTAAACTGCAACATCAGGCTTGCAGCCAGACTCAATCATCTAATCAAAATATTCAACTGCATCTTCCATCTTTGATTGCTTACATAGATCACGAATCATACTTGTATAGCTCCAAACATCAGGCGAAGGGCCCTTAGACTTCATAACCATAATTAACTTGATTGCATCTGACCTCTCCTTACACCTTAATAACCCTTCAAGCATAATATTATAAGCAACAATATCAGGCGTAAACCCCTTAACAGTCATCTCATTCCAAACCCATCCTGCCTCCATCAAATTCTTCACCCTGCACCAGCCATTAATCAACACAGTATAAGTCCTCAAATTCAGCGTGAACCTACCTTCCAACTTGGCAAGAAGCGCTTGCGCTTCTTTACCAAGGTTCGCCCTTCCAAGACTATCCAGCAAAGAATTAACAGTCTCAACCCTGACTTTAAACTTATATTTCTTCATCAATTCAAACATCCCAACAGCCTTTTTCCTCTCCTTAGCAGCAGCAAAAGCTCAAATTGAAATCGAAAACGTCTCCATAGTCAAAACCGCTTTCTGCCCCATTTCTTCAAGCATTGAAACGATACTCTCAAACTGTCTAGTCTTCGCAAGAATTGCCATCATCTCATTGTAAGTCCTCGAATCATGTTCAAACTCCTGCTGCCTCCCCGCCCAGAAGAAGAACCGAAATGCCGGTGTTCTAGCATGACGGAATCTCCTCCACACATCCACAACAAGATCACCCGATAACCTGACCCCACAATCATCAAGAACCACCTCCATGTTTCGATCCAAACTGAACAACTCATCAATTACCTTGCATACCCTATCCACCTCCGCAGGATCCGCACTATACCTAACACTTTCACTTTCACTTGGACCTTCATCATCAGAATCCGTTCCATCCCCAGCTAAGCAAGAAAAACCGCCTAGAAGCTAACTCAGAAACTTTTGCTTTTAGCAGAAAATTTGGGAAATTACTGTTTTTGACAACTGGCAGTTTTTCTTGTAGACAAGGGAGTGGAGAGGAGCGTGGCAGAGAAAATGGAACTTGACAATTAGAATGATGGACACTACGATGAGAAGGATAATGAAACAAACGAGACAAGGGCAGAGCATTACCACCAGGACGGCGCACTTGCTCTCCTCCTCCACTTCGTCGTTCGGTTTGTTTCTCATCGACGTAGAGAAGCTTCTCGGCGGAGTAGATTTGGCCATGGGCATTTAATTGCGGTTGAATTGGGTTTTTGACGTGATTTTTCAGAGTGCGAAACATTTGGTAGCCATTAAAGAGGAGTTGAAGTTATAAGCAGAGATAAAAGGATTCGGTGCGTGCGGTGACGGCCGGTGAAGAAGCAGCGGACGGGGGTGACTAGAGAAGCGGTAACCAACGGTTGGAAATTTGGTGATGGTTCGGGTCACAATCATAAAGGGAAAGTTGTTTTGTCTTATTACCGGGCCTAAATTGATGTACACCGGCCCATTAGCAGCCCATTGCATAACCCTCTACATGGTTCCGGTCATAGCCCCAGTTCCCGCCAAAGGCCAGTAAATTCCCGCCATATCCTGTGTTACGGTTGAAGCTTAAATTCCTTAGCTTGCTTCAATCTCTTCAGCGACCGGAGTTACAAACCTACAATAAATTATCTGGTCATTGTCATTTCTGTCGATTTTTTTAATTATTAACTCTGCTGTTCTTTTACAACTGAAGAAAGGAAACGACGGAAATGGCGCCGGTACGTAAACCGAGCAACGGCAGATCGCCACTGGTCAATCCACAGCGCCAAATCACTTCTTTCTTTGCTAAAGCGGCGTCTCCCTCTCCTGCTCCTTCTCCTTCTCCGTCCCCTGCTCCTGCTCCTTCTCCTTCTCCTTCTCCGTCCCCTGCTTCTACTCTTTCCAAAGGACAGTCCCCCAAATCCAATCCTAACCCTAACCCTAACCCTAAATCTCCAAGCCCTAGCAACAGCCCTACTACCCCGTCTCCTCTACAATCCAAGACCAAAAAACCACTCCTAGTCATCGGCCAAACCCCCTCTCCCTCGCCATTCGGAAAAGAGGTGGTGGAGAAGAGGATTAGGGTTTACTGGCCGTTGGACAAGAGGTGGTACGAGGGTTACGTTAAATCTTTTGATGAGTATTCAGGTAAGCATTTGGTTCAATATGATGATTTAGAAGAGGAGGTATTGGAGTTAGGTAAGGAGCAGATTGAATGGGTGGAGGAAGTTGTGAAGAAATTTAAGCGGTTACGTAGGGGTTGTTTGGCTTTTAAGAAGACTGTCGTTGAGGATGAAGAGATGAAAGATGTTGGTGATGTTGAAGAGGACAATGGTGTTGGTGATGATTCTAGTGATGAAGATTGGGGGAAGAATGTAGACAAGGATGTTAGTGAGAAGGAGGAGGATGTAGATTTGAATTTGGATGATGTGGAAGAAGAGGATGATACAGAGTTTGATAAGAAAAAAAAGTGGAGTAAGAAGAGTGAATTGAGAAAAAGGAAGGTCAGTGGAGCTGGAAAGTTGGGTTCTGGGAAGAAGAGCAAAAATGATGGGGATGTGAAAGGAGATTTCAAGGTCTCAATTGTGGAGGCTGTGAAGAATAAAGAAAGTAAGTATTTTATTCTTATATTTCTCTCTCTCTCTTTCTCAAATTTTTGTTTTGAGGAAGGGGGGCGGCGGGATTGTCATTTATGCTGCAACATATGAGCTCTTTTATTGTTATTCTTGCTTCCTTTTGATTGGATAACTGACTTCATGATAGAACACATAGTTTTGTTGGATTTATTGCTAAATCTAAAATAAGTTCTGTGATACTCTTTAGCTAACGTGTCACTACAAAAATTCCTTATTTAGGTCATACTGTTAACTTAAAATGTCAGTGGCCACTCTATCTGAAGTGGAATCATGATTGCTTGTTCTAGTAGGTATTGTATTGATGAAACTCTAGATTAACAACTAAGAATATGGTATAAGTGTCATTCCTATTGAGTTTGAGAATCCTTTTTGCTGTAGATGGGGTGTCTAATGGCCTTGGTAATGCCTTGATGAGCGATCCTTCAGAAAAGTTCAATGCTCGTGAAGCTGAGAAGCTGTGGTTTCTTGGAGCGTAAGTTCTATTTGCAGTTCCAACTTGGTAGCCTACTTGTTCGTGTCTGGAATCATTTTTTTGTATAAGATGGCGAGAATGAAGTAACCTGCCAGTTTACATTGAATTAGATATGCATATTCGAGTGTAAATTGTTGTTTGTTGTTTGAATGGTGTATTACATTCATTCCCCATGCTCACATAGGCTTAGAAACAGAGAACGTATGGATGCAAAAAGGAGGCGCCCTGGAGATGCAGGTTATGATCCTAGGACTCTGTACCTACCTCCAGATTTTGTGAAGAGTTTATCAGGTGGCCAGGTAAGAGCTTTCAAGTAATGAGAAGCTTAAAAGCACTTACACTTTTCCATTTCAGTTTCCAATGCTTCTTATGTGCAGAGACAATGGTGGGAATTCAAATCTCAGCATATGGATAAGGTTTTGTTTTTTAAGGTATTCACTTAATTTGTATACTATCAACAAAATATCACTTTTCTCTGTGAATTTAAATGATAAGCATGTCAAATTTATGGTGCAGATGGGCAAGTTTTATGAGCTTTTTGAAATGGATGCCCATGTGGGAGCTAAGGAATTAGATTTGCAATATATGAAGGTATCGATTCATTATATTACATGCTTATAGATTTAAATCTTTCAAATACTATCCTTCATGTTCTTGATTTAATCTCATTATAGTCAAGAGAGAGAACACAAAAATTGGCCTGAGGCATCTTTCTTTTGGTCTCAGCTACATAGTTGGACATCTTGTCAATGGTTAGTTTTAGATTCTTGCATCAAGTCAGTATTTGATTCTTATGTTGATCCTTAGGGAGAACAACCTCATTGTGGTTTTCCAGAGAGAAACTTCTCAATGAATGTGGAGAAACTTGCTAGAAAGGTTGGCCTGTATGCAATTCCATCTAAAGTGTTTTTTCATAGCCCTATTACAATCATATTTCTTTGGCAGTTAGCACTTATGATCCTCTGAGGGAAATTTCACTTGAGCTGTTTTGACAGAGCAGGGTTTTCAAGTTCTAGTTGTAGAGCAGACAGAAACACCTGAGCAATTGGAAATTCGTCGCAAAGAGAAAGGTTCTAAGGACAAGGTTTGTAGATGTTTCATGAGATCTCTGAAATGTTATCCATTTGTTTCTGAGTATGTTTTAACCAAAATTGGCTGTTGAAATTGTACGTCTTGTCTGTGCTGAACTACCTTGTTATTATATGTCCATGACCAACCATGTTGCCCCTAATGCGCTTCAAGAAAATACTAATTTTTTTTAAAAGATAGCCAAGATGATCATATAAATTGTGTCCATGACTGATTTTTTTATTTTTAATTTTGATGTTTTAGCCAATTCTTTTATGCGTCTGTTACATCCGAAATATGGACAAATTTTTCCCATATTTTTCAGGTTGTGAAACGTGAAATATGTGCAGTTGTTACCAAAGGAACGCTGACTGAGGGAGAATTACTTACAGCAAATCCTGATGCTTCTTACCTAATGGCAGTAATAGAAAGTTTTCAGAATTTAGAAAATCAAAGTTATGAGCGAGTATTTGGTGTGTGTGTGGTTGATGTTGCTACCAGCAGAATCTTAATTGGGCAGGTTGATTATTTTTTGAATAATTGTGTTGCATGTTAACTGATGAGTTTTTGTATATTCTGCATGTATAAAATTCAGTTAATTATTCTTGAAATTTCATTATTCCTGGGAATACGATTTCATTTGCTTTTTTTCCATTTGCCAGTTTGAGGATGATTCAGAGTGCAGTTTGTTGTGTCGTCTATTATCTGAGCTGAGGCCAGTAGAAATTATAAAACCTGCGAAAGTGCTCAGTCCTGAAACTGAGAGAGTAATGCTGAGGCACACTAGAAATCCTTTAGTCAACGAATTGGTTCCCCTCTCAGAATTCTGGGATGCTGAGAAAACTGTTCATGAAGTCAAGACCATGTTCAAGCATATTGCTGATCAATCAGTTTCTGGATCTTTAGATAATCCTGATACTGCAACAAGCAATCATCAAGATGGGTCAACATACCTGCCAGAGGTTTTGTCAGAGCTTGTAAATAAAGGAGAAAATGGCTGTCTAGCACTTTCAGCTCTTGGAGGCACTATCTATTATCTAAAACAGGCTTTTTTGGATCAGACATTGCTTAGATATGCAATGTTTGAATTACTTCCATGCTCTGATTTTTGTAGTGTTGGTCAAAAATCATACTTGATTCTCGATGCTGCTGCTTTGGAGAACCTTGAGATCTTTGAGAATAGCAGAAATGGAAGCTCTACAGGGTAAACCTGCAATACACTAATAAATCTGTCAAACTTATTGTTTTACTGATCCCATACTGAGGTATAATTTTTCTTTTATGAAGCACACTATATGCACAACTGAATCATTGTGTAACAGCATTTGGGAAGAGGTTGCTGAAAACATGGCTAGCAAGACCTCTGTATCATTTGAGATCTATTAAGGACCGCCAGGATGCTGTTGCAGGTCTAAGGGTAGGTTTCTAATAGGTGTTTTTCTTGCTTAGCAATTCTTTAAAGAGTAATTATGTTTCAGGATACATTTAGCTTTATGAATTTCAAATGGAAGCTCTGGAATTTTTTTTCCCAGTTAAATTACTTGACTGAGGTTTTAGAGCATAGTTTTCCTTTTTAATGTTTGTGGGTATTAGATTATGAATGGAACAAGAACTTTAAGGGTGAATTTTGAAAATGTGTGATCTCTAATACTCTATTTAAGATTTGTTTCAAGTAATTATATTTTCCTCCATATAAAGTCAGCATCTTTTTTTTTTTTTTTAAAGGAATAACAAATCTGTGTATTTCCTGATATAATTTCTACTGAAAAGTTGATGGTGGAAAATCCTTAGAGATAAGATCTTGCTGTGGCAAGATCTTTTAGTTTACAGTTTGGTGATCGGTTTGGGGGAAGAATGGCGATTGCCTGTGTCAAACTATCTCCCCATGTATTAAGTTCTTGGTTGGCATATTAGAACTAGAACCCTGAGTGAATCAGTGTTGCTGATCTCCAGATACTTGTGATTGGGTTTTGTACTGCAGCCTTCTGCATCTTCTTTTTCTTGTTTTGGAAAACTCTTATTTATTTGCTTTTTTCTAGGTGTACAGAATTTATAGTAATCTAAAGTGTTTTCTCCTGTATACAAGTGTATGTGGTTGTTCATGTTAAATGCCTTCTGGTTTTCAGCCTGAAATTACATCTCATTTATGTTCTCTCTTGAATACTGCTAATTCTTGTCATTAATGCTTTCTGACTTCGTACCTGCTCTCCAGGGGGTAAATCAACCTATCGCACTGGAATTTCAAAAAGCATTGTCCAGGCTTCCTGACATGGAGCGATTGCTTGCACGGATTTTTGCTAGCAGGTATGCTAAATAAGGAACAGGAGCATGCATCAGTATGAATTGTGAAGAACGCTTGACAATTACATGATAATTTTTTTGTGTATGCTTATTTTTGTTGATTGCAGTGAAGCTAATGGAAGAAATTCAAGTAAAGTAATTTTGTACGAGGATGCAGCAAAAAAGCAGCTCCAGGAGTTCATATCTGCTCTTCGTGGCTGTGAATTAATGACCCTAGCTTGTTCTTCACTTGGTGTCATTTTGGAAAATGTTGAGTCTAGGCTACTTCATCATTTGTTAACAATTGGTATTGTTGACCTCTAATGTTTTACTATTTCACAAAATGGTCTCTGGCATCTCAATTTTATAATCTATCTGCAGGGAAAGGTCTTCCCAACATCCATTCAATTCTTAAACATTTCAAGGATGCCTTTGACTGGGCAGAAGCCAACAATTCTGGACGCGTAATACCTCATGAAGGAGTTGATGTGGAGTACGACTCTGCTTGTCAAAGAGTTGGAGAAATTGAGTCTAATTTGATGAAACACCTGAAGGAACAGCGGAAGTTACTTGGAGACACATCAGTATGAAGTTTCCAGAAATATTCATCTTTCTTTTTGCCAAATCACTTCTGATAGTAGATAACCAAGTTCTGCCATCTTGTCACCTGTTACAGATTAATTATGTCACTGTTGGAAAAGAAGCATATCTATTAGAAGTTCCTGAACATTTGCGTGGGAGCATTCCTCGAGATTATGAGTTGCGTTCCTCCAAAAAGGTAATTCACTAATATATGATGCATGGCAATGTTTATAAGTCAATCTTTATGCCAGTTGAAATACCAAGTGTGCCATCATGCCAATTACTAATTGTCTCTGTTATTCAACGAGATGACATAAATCTAGCAATATTTATTGTTTCCATTGATTTTGGAAAATATTTAGAATGTACTTATTCATGCTTAAACCTTTTATGCTCAACCCTCTGTCTTTTGGGTTTGATGATGAGGCTATTTTAGCAAAATATTGATGCTTGGAGTAAAATTAGTGGTTTGCTTTGAATCTCTTGAATAAGTTTCAGGTTTCTGGTCAATTAATTAATTGGTGCCATGCTGTTCTCCTTTTCTAATAGTGGAAGGTATTTTTGACTCATTATCACTATTACATGATCATTGCATATTAACTCTTAGTTTTTCTCGATATGCCAGGAACACATTTTTATGAACAATTGCATTTTTTTTTTTTTTTCACATTTAGCATATTATACCGATTACTGCTATTATTACAGAAAAACTGAAAAAGTAACTTGGAATGTAAGGAGTCAATTCATTCATGCATATATATATATATATATATTTGTGAGTTTCTAATGCAATACTTCAAGTTTACTGGACAAGAAAGCATTATGAATTTGTGGTTGAGATGTCAACTTTTGCCATGTTGAATATTTACTGAAGATCGTTTTGGAATTACCTTTAAGTCACTAACTTTAGTTTGAATTTCCTTTCCCTACCCGCTTCTTGTCACATGCAGGGTTTCTACAGGTATTGGACTCCATGTATTAAGAAATTCTTAGGAGAGCTCTCACAATCTGAATCTGAAAAGGAGTCAACATTGAAGAGCATTTTGCAGAGATTGATTGGCAGTTTCAGTGAGCATCATGATAAATGGAGACAACTGGTTTCTACGACTGCAGGTTTATACGTGGACTTGTGTGTGGATTGGGATTTCCGTAGTAAATGGGCTTGTCTTAAGCTTTTCTGACTCCCTTTTTGTGTTCATTATTAGAACAAATCATTATGAGGATGAAGGATTATTCGTTCAAAGAACTTGTATTTAACTTGATGCGAATGTAATTCTTTTGCGCTGACTTCCATATTGCAGAAATGGATGTTTTGATCAGTCTGGCAGTTTCGAGTGACTTTTATGAAGGAGCAGTATGTCACCCAGTAATCCTAGGTTCATCAAATGAGGTGCCATGCTTATGTGCCAAAAGTTTAGGGCACCCTATTCTTAGAAGTGATTCATTGGGAAAGGGTGTATTTGTGCCCAATGACATTACCATTGGTGGTAGAGGGGGTACCAGCTTTGTACTTCTTACTGGTCCTAACATGGGTGGGAAATCTACTCTTCTCCGACAAGTTTGTTTAGCTGTGATTCTGGCCCAGGTAAAATTTTGATGTAGGTGACATATATTGCCTTATCTCTCTCTGTAGTCTTCACTATTGGTTCTTTCACAGGTAGGAGCTGATGTACCTGCACAGAGCTTTGAATTGTCACCCGTCGACCGAATATTTGTTCGAATGGGTGCAAAAGATCATATTATGGCAGGGCAGAGTACATTTTTAACAGAGCTGTCGGAAACTGCATTGATGCTGGTGAGATTCTATTAGATCATATTAGGGCTGTTTTTTTTTTTTTTTTTTTTTCTTGGGCATTGGGAAAGGGTTCCTCATAGCTGTGCTAGTGTATAGACTTGGTAGAAGTAATGACCTACAAAAATGTATGCTTGAGTCTGAATAGAATGCAAAAGTTAACGACATCATTGGATAGTGGACTGGTTCGAATTTTCTGCATTGATGTTTTCTGGAGATCCTGATGCAGCCTTTCCACTCATTGACTTTGAAACTTTCACATTACACTTCACAGATTACTTTGAAATTATCTTTCTTAAGCCTTTAGTAGTCCTGGTAAGGGTAGTCCAACAAGCACATTGTCATTACTTGAAAATTTATATGTGATGCATTTGTTGATTTTAACAGTCATCAGCCACTCGTAATTCATTGGTGGCATTGGACGAACTTGGACGTGGCACATCAACGTCAGATGGACAAGCAATAGCGTAGGTTCCAGTAACTGAGCATGTTCGAAATTTTATTGTTTCTTTTAGGCTTCATTTGGAGCAAATCAAGCAAGAGAAAAGAAAAGAATCCAATTTTATAAAATTCATTTACTTTAGTAATAAATTTTTTTTGGAATAAATTTTAAATTGAATCATTGATAAAATTCTTTAATTTCTCATCAAATCGTTTTTTTTTTTTAATGAAAGAATTGAGTTCTTTTAAATATTATCTTTCCAATGCAAGGGAATTATTAAAATATAAATCAGTTTTGGATTCTTTCAAAGACCGAGTTTCCATGTGGAGCCTAAGCAATTCCCTGTTTTGAGTTGCTTCTCGAGATTCTTTTGCATGTTTATTAAAAGTTCTGCTAGATGTGGTCAACCTGATTTCTCCTTTCCGATTTGATTCTTGTCAGGGAATCAGTTCTCGAACATTTTGTCCACAAAGTTCAGTGTCGAGGAATGTTTTCTACCCACTATCACCGATTGGCTGTGGACTATCAGAAAAATCCCAAGGTATGCTTTTCTTTCTTTAATTTAATGTTTTGGTTTTCACCAAAAATTTAAGCCCATTGATGACATAAGCAAGAATTCTGTGATTTTTAGTCATCAGCAAATACAACAAATAGTGTTATGTTCAAATATATGCTGATATTATAAGATAATTGTTTCTTAACAATTTAGACATACCTTGAGCCTTTCTTAAATCAACAGTCAGAACTTTCTCAAATGTTGACTGATTCAGTTTTCTTTTATGTTTGGTACAGGTCTCACTCTGTCACATGGCATGTCAAGTTGGAACTGGAGTTGGAGAAGTGGAAGAAGTTACATTTCTTTATAGGTTAACTCTGGGTGCATGCCCTAAAAGCTATGGTGTCAATGTAGCAAGACTGGCTGGTAAAAAAAAATTTTTTCCTACTTTATTGAATCTTATCTGGAAGTTCCACAGGATTCGGTACCCTTGATGTTTAAAGTTTGATGAGTAATTTCCCAAGTTAAGGATTCATCAATGGTTTACTTGTTGCCTGTTGGACATAGAGCCAAAGGCTTCAAAATTTTTTCTCAACACAATATTTCCTTGAAAAAGGTATGTTGAATGAATTGAGATTTGGGATGCTCAATAAATAGTTGATGCCTGAGATCCCCGTTGTTCAATAGAGAATAGGTGTCTGGATTATTGTAAGAAAATTTAAAGATGTATGCTAATATGGCCTGACTGTAACAATACAATTAATTTTATATTGCTTCTCATTATAAGTGGCCAAATTTGTTGGCAGAAGTTTTTAGGTGGTCCTTGAGGAATGAATTTCAATTCTCACTTGTTTTATTTCAGGACTCCCCGACTCTATACTTCAAAAAGCTGCAGAAAAGTCCAGAGAATTTGAGGCTATATATGGCAAACATATAAGAGAATCTGAAGGAAACTTGACCATCCGAAGCAGTAATGAGATGGTACAGTTCATCCAAAATTTGATTGATGTCACTACAGGTTTGAGCAGCCGCAGATCTGAGAATGTCGATATAATCTCACTGACTAAACTTCAGCATAGAGCAAGAGTACTTCTGCAGCAAAAATGATCTCATTATCTGGGTTTCAAGACTTTGGTGTCAGCTACATGCATTCTTATCAGCAACTGAGGTATGAAGATAACTTGGCTTTAGGATTTGGAACATTGGAAATTGCTTCGAAATTTTGGGATCATCTGATCATGCGGAGTAATTTTGTAGTTAGCGTGTAGTTAGATTGACAATTACATCTTGGCCCATTTATGATTGACATGGATTAACCAACTCTTGAACATGGGTTAACCAACTCATTTGTATAGGAATCATAATTGCTAGGAAATAGTACAAGTGCTGTTTTTGTCTCAATCAATTAGCAATCTACGTCCCATTTTATATTGTTGAAATGTCAATAAGGTGGGTTCAACCAACAAGGTGAAAGGTTGTTGGCGCCCATTTTCTGAAAGAATGTCGTGATCATGCAATTGACTCGTTTTGAAAGTGATTACTACGGTGGTTCTTACTGGCTGGTTTTGCTTTCACCTATTGGATCTTTTTTCAGTTATTGGGTGGTGGGATGTGGTTCTTTATTTACTTAATTGGATATATCAGATTTTCCCAAAAATTAAATTATCTTGGACAAAAAGAAATTCTTTTCATTTGTGCTTGTTACCCACAAAAACGGAGAAGAATATTGACAAGATGAGAGCATTGATGGAATGCTCTGATACAAATTGAATTGAAATAATGGGAAAGTGTACAAGGGTTTGGAGCATGCATTTATACTAAATGCTCCTGCTCATCTTCATCTTCGACTTCATCTCCCTCAGAGTTTGATGTGTCATCATCATCTTCATCATCAAAATCCTAGAAGTACCAGAGCAAAATGAAATAATTAGATAGATTTTTCACTAGAAAACTCCCAATAGGATAATCCTGTTTTAAGTTTCGAGCAGAGGTGCCATGGAGCAGACCTGATAGTGTCTCCTTGTGCTTTTCTGAATGGCTGCAATCGTCCGAAGCACTAAGAACATTGGGAGAAGGATTCCACTAAACCTCAAAACAAGTATCTGAAAGGCATACACCAAAATGGAATTAGGATATTGATATGAAACCTAACATTTGTTATTAGTTGAAGTGCAAACGGTGACAAGAAGATATCAAATTTACTCACGGTGAGAATTTCATAGGGGTAATCTTCCGTTCCCCCAGTAAGCGTAGCGAAAAATTGTTTCAAAAGCAGAAGGGCCGTGAGCTGCCATTAACAGAATAATTAGAAAAATAAAAAATGTGGACAAATTACTTCCGAATACAATTTCACCTCTTTTCACCCTTTTTTAATCATTTGATCAATTTCACTACTTTCAACTCAGGTGACGATATTCTCCCCAAAAAAGAAAAGCGATGGGATTCTGGGCCCCAGCCCACGTAAAATAATTGGTGCTTACTGTCAAATTAACCCCATTCTACCACTAGGATAGCTCCGAATCCCCGACTAATTTACCTGGCCAGTGATACAATCGAACCCCAGTTATTAAAATTAAATGTTGCCCACATAGAAGTCCATGTTGTTGGGTCAGCTAAAGCTGTCCATCAAAGAAACATCGTTCCCTATGTTTGACCAAAATTAATAACAGTTGCCTATTGAAACAGGGTCACGTATGCAGCCTAAATTACGAGAATGTTATGTTATGTTCTGTCCGCTTTCCAATTAAAACTCAACTACCCACCACAACAATGTCACACTTTTGGCCTGTCAATCTAAATCATTACAATAGAGATTTGAAAATGCTGTATTTCTCTATTAATTCCACTTACTGTTAAGGCCAGCGACCGGCAATAAGAGGCACTTCTATCCCCGGTGGAAGCGCACTCCGAGTATGCGGTATCCTCAGTTATGGCCATTATATCTTGTCCTTCAGGGTCAGGTTCTTCTCTTAAATTTTCCACACTATCTCTGTTATAATTATCCATAATTTAGTACAAACTGCACATACATTTAAAAAAAAAAATAATAATAATAAATAAAAGGTTTGGACAATCCATGATAGTTGCTTTTAGATATAGAAGCAAATTGAGGAAGCAGACAACATAATTCTAGGAAGCTTGAAAATATCATCAACAGTCCCCAAATTGATGGGCAAAGCAAAAAATTAGTTGTAAAGGAACTTTTACATTTATTTAATTAATTAATTATTAAGCTACTTTGCATTATGAAAAAAAGATGAAATGCAGTATTAAATTAAAGTTGACAAATATTCTATTCTACCACGCGGAGAAACTTTTATTAGCTATTATGTATGTATGTATGTATGTATGTATGTACCTAGTTGTCATTGCATCCATCAGCTGAGGCTTTTTTGAAGGCGCCGTGTATCCTGGTTCATACTTCTGCGCAATCAGTCAAATACGTATCTGTACTTGAGAATTTAGAATTAAATTTCGTGTTCTAAAATTACTGTCTGATCACGATGAAATTCAAATGTCTTAATAAGAAAAACTACCCATGTGACAAATTTTTCTTAAAATCAGATTCCAGGAAAATAATCTTCACCCCCAACTTCTTTTGAACTAAAGAAATATACAGGAGGCAGAGAGAAATATGAACACAGACCCAAATATTCACAGCCAAAGACAAAGTTGATGTTTACAGAGTTTATAAGTCATAAAAATAAAAATAATAACAACAAAGAAGTTCGGACCAAGAGAGAGAGAATTAAAACAAGAACCTCAAAAAAGAAATTTAATTTCATTGTTCTTGTCAACAGCAGGAAATTCCATTGATTACCTGAAGACAAATTTCACAAGTTGTGTTTCCCTTCTCGTTACACCATCTCTGTATGCAATCTCTATGCGCAAACTGAATGAAGAAAAACCAAAAGCTTAATTTAGATTACAAAGAACAATAAAAGAAAAGAAAGAAACAAGTGTTCAAAACAGAGCAAGAAAAAAAAAAGATACCTTAACAGTTCCAGAACAAGCACAAGGAGATTCCAAGATTTTGCAGCTTTCGAATTCTGCTTCATGGCAAATTCTACAGTGAGAAACCGCGCAACTTGATTGCAAATCATCATCATCATACACCAACAATACAACGTCTCCCATTTTCTTTAATACTTCTTTTTTTTTTTTTTTTGCTTTCTAATAATATTTTGAAATTTCTTTCTTTCTTTTTTACTCTGTCTCTCTTTTTCTTGGTCTATAATATTTTGAAATTTCTTTCTTTCTTTTTTACTCTCTCTCTCCTTTTCTTGCTCTGTTTTTCAAATTCTCTCGTCTCTCTTTGTTCTCCCACTTTAAAGAAAAGAAATTCGACTTTAATTTCCAAAACTGCCCTTTACCCTACTAATTGACCCTAATCTTCCCAGAACTCTTTTGTTTTAAAAAAAATTAAAATAATATTTATGAAATGTCTATATATTTATTATTGGACCTAATATTTTTCTGAAGTCAATTATGAGATCTAATTTAACTAAAACAGAACAATGGAAACAGTAGCTGTTTTCATTTTCTTATAAGAAAAATACAAAAAAAAAAAATCTATATTTTTTCAAGCAGCAATTAAGTGAATTTTTTTATTCTTCGAACAATATGGACTAAATCAAACGCCATAATTTTGAATTTTTTCACATATCAAGTGTTAAGAAGAAATCTCTATTCAAATCTATATTTAATTGAGAGAGATGTAATGATTTAAATGAATGTAAATTTTTTTTTATTAATTTGGATCTGCAATTGTATTATTTTAAAAAATATATATATAGTATTACTAAATTGGTTGTTTTCTTGATTTTAGTTTAAAATCCAAGAAAGCTGGAATTTGAAGTGTTTGACCTGCAAAAGTGTAAAGGAACTGTAACCCACCGGGAAACAAAGCAAGCTGTGAATAGAAATTTTCCAATTCCAGCTTTGCTTGGAGAATGATGGAAATTAGTCGTAATGGCTGTATTCCATTTGTAGGATTCTTTATTTGTCCACATGCTTTTCTTTCCTTCCTATTATATTCATATTTATATTTATAATTAAAAAAGGATCATTGATTTCATGATTTCCCTTATTTGGAGCATTTTCTCTATTTAGTGGCATACCTAAAGGGACTTCTATACTCCCAACTAAAAAAAATTTTTTTAAAAAAAAAAAAAGAGAGAGAGAGAGATTTAAAGGGTAATATGGTAAATTCACAAGTGATAAATGGATAGAATAATAATAAAAACTGAATACCATTCTGGCGTCCAATTTAAACGCAAATTTGTTTGTAAGCTGAATGTAAAGACTCCGTTATGGCCATTTTGTGTTTAACGGCTTCTGCTTCTGCCTTCAGCAGCCTAGCTGAAATTTAAAATAATGGGCCCCGCCGCTCAGAAAGACAAACATAGAAACAAATCTCGTACGCGCTCGTCCACAATTAATTACTACCTCTGATTCATTGGCGACGCGCTTTTTGGCGTTCAATGATGCCTCGCTTTCGGTTTTCAAAATTTTTATAGCATTAATTTTTTTTTTTTATGTTGACAAAAAAAACAGGTAGTCAGAATTTATTTATTAATTTTCAATCTGACAAATATTTTTTTGTTATTCGTTTAAAATAATATTTAAAATTGATTCGCCTATTAGAGTTTTTATTTTTTATTTTCGATACTGATAAATTATTTAAATATTATATCCCACATATTATTATATCATTAAATTACTAGCTGAAAAAATATTGAATTTCTCTTTGAAATATTTTTTAAAAAATTAAATATTTTGATTGTTGTTAAATTATGAAAGTTTTAGTAGTTGATTTGATTATGCTGTTAAGATATACATATATATAGTAGATATTTTAGCATCCAATTACTAACATTAGAACAATTTATTTATTTTTATTCTTTGGCGCTTTCATTAGACATTCTTCTGTTCTTTTTTTTTTTTTTTAACGTTCATCATAAATTGTTTATTTGATTTATTAGAATAATTCAGCTATCAAGAGTTTATGATATAAAAAATTAAAATTTAAGATTTAATATATAAAACAAAAATTCAGTGCTTAATATCATTGAATAGAAAAAACATGCTCTTAATTTTGTGTTTACTCTATTAATATGAGAAAATTAATTAAACTCATATTTATTATTTATTTTTAAGGAACTAATATATATATATATATATATATATATATATGTGTGTGTGTGTGTGTGTGTGTGTGTGTGATTAATTCATTTTTATTTTAAAATTTAAAATGATAGTATGTTATTATTTGAAAATAAGTAATTTGAATCTTTATTAACCCACCATATAATTAAAAAATTATTAGTGAAATAAGTATATTAAGAGAACTATAAAAATAAACAACTAAAAAATAAAGTTAAAAAATAAGATCATTACCCATTTAATTAAAAGTCATAATATCATATCAAAAAATGTATAGCGAAAACACAATAAATTAATGTTACGGTAAACTGTGGATGAATTATGAATTCAAAGATTTCATTTGATACTTTACATAATTGTTTTTCATTTTATATTCAAATAATTTGTGAGGTGTGGCTAAATATAAGTTCATAAGTTTTGATTAGATAATAAACTTCTTAAAATTTTTATAATTAACAACTTATGAAATAAATTATTAATATTACAAAAAAATATAAAAAGTTAAACTCGTAATACTTAAATCTCAAATTAAATTAAATTTAAAGAACTTTCCTGGCAATCCTATATTTATATATATATAAAAAACATTACTTTCCTTATCTATGATTGAAATTACCCATAGTATCATGTACCTTTAAACTAACATAAATAAATAAAAAAAATTAGTTGCTACCAAAGTATTAGTGTATCATGTATCTCTACTGAAAGTCTAAATATATTATTTATATTATTTTTTATCAAGATGATAATTCACATATTTTAAAATATAATAAAAATTTAAGTAATGGATAAATTTAAAAAATAACAAACACATAGTATTGTTTGATTTGGCATGTCTTAAATAATAGAAATAATTTTTTTTTTTTTTTCATTTGAGTATATTAACGAGACAATAAGATGCTGACATTTGTGCTTATCCCGTTCTCGATCTTATCTCGTGTCAATTTTCTCTCTCTCAAACTTAAAATAATTTGGCTTTGGATGTTTGTAATTATCTATCGCAATTTGCCGAGAAGAGAAGAGGAGAATGCGATTTTTGAAGGGTCGGCTCACCGTGGGGACAATCTGATCTTCTCCTTCTTATTGGAGCGATGGCCTCCACGTCTTGGATTGGCTCAAAATATTTTAATACCACCACCCATTTATGTGGTACCATTCAACACGCAGTTAATATAACAAGTATTTTTCACGTTTTATAATATCTGTTATTTAAAAAAAAATATTTCAATATAATCATCCTTTTACGTTATTAATATAATATTATTTATTTATTTTTTAAATTTATTTTTATTATCATTCCCTCATTTAATTAAATATTTTTTTATTAGTGTTAATATAGATTGACTCACAATATTTTAATACCACTCACCCATTTATGTGGTACCATTCAACATGTAATTATTATGAAAAGTATTTTCTCCATTTCATAATATTTGTCATTTTAAAAAAATTATTTTAATATAATTGTTATTAATATAATATTAATTATTTATTTTTTAAATTTACCTTCATCATTTTATCTTCTCACACGTATAATTAAATATTTTTTATTAAAGTTAGTATAGAATTTTAATCAAAAATAATTAATGGTATATTAATCAATATTAATTGAAATCATTTATAATTAATTATTTTATTAATCTAAGTACATAACATTTAAAAAAAACAAATATTGTGAAATAGAATCACTATCAAATTATACGTTTGATTAATTAGATTTATGTACTAAATGTTAATATACATCCTTTCTAATTCTTTAAAAACCATTTTAATTTATATTATAAAATTTATTTTTGTGAAATATAATTTAAATTTTTTATTTTATTCATTAATTTATTGAGTATAATAAAAATACAAATTTAACAAAAAAAAATCCAAAATTAGATTTAGCCTATTAAGTTTTTATTTTACTAATGTATTATAAGAATTGCTTTTATCACATTTCTATGAGAAAATAATTATATTTTAAAATATTTTGAAAAAAAATTAGATATGGTGAACTAAATCTTAAACTTCTATTATTCTTATTTAAAAATATTATTTATGTATTTATTAGTCAATTATATTGATTTTGATGTTAGTTCTGTTATATATCTAAAACATTCTATACCTAAAATACCAGAATTATTGAATTTATAAAATTAAATCTTAGTCATTGAAATTGTTGAAAAGTTAACTAAAATAAAACTAATTATGGTTTAGTTTCATCATAAGTACAAAAATTGATATACCAAAAAATAACTCTAATTAGTTCCATCATAAATATAAAGATTGACATGCTAAAAATAGTCATAATTAAATATTTTAAAGAAAATCTAAAAATGACTAACTACTTCCATTATTCATCAAATCCGGAAAAAAAAAAAAAAACTCTTTTGAGATTTTAATTTGGAATATCTTGGACATTTTGTTTAATAAAATAATTATTTTTGCATAAACACTCATATCATATGTCACATTAATATAAAAAAATAATTAAGATGTTACTAGCTTTTTTTAACAAATTAATTTTGTTATGTAATTGGAATATTATAAGTTAAGATATTAAAACATTAGATATATAAAATTAAATCTCATTAATTTAAACTATTCAAAAACTAACTACGACAAAATTAATTATAATTTAGTTTCATCGCAAACGAAAAAATTTAAAAATATTATACACCAAAAATAAATTCATCAAATATTTGGGGAAAAAAAGGAGGAAGGAAGGAAGGATATCCATAGTACCCACAATTCTTCTCCTTAACGGAGCGATGGCGTGCTCCACATCTTGGATTGGCTCACAAGTTTAAATACCGCCCATTTATACGACACCATATAACACGTTTAAGTAATCCCTTCAAAAAAAAAAAAAAAGTTTAAGTAGTTAGCTTTATGTGTTAAATTTCAATATATAATCTCCCGTAACTCTTTAAAAGTCATTTAATTTATATTAAAAAATTATACTTAAAAAAATTAATTTAAAATTTTTATTTAATTATTAATTTCATTAAGTAAAATAAAAATATAAATTTAATAAAAAATCTAGATTAGACTTAACCTGTTTAAGTTTCTCTTGTACTAATATACTTTAAGAATTGCATTTATTATCTTTATATAAAAATGTGTATTTTAAAATATTTTGAAAAGTCAAAAATTCGATATGGATTTATTGCATTCATTTAAAAATATTATTCATATATTTATTCATCAATTATATTAATATTAAATATATTATATATTTATATTAAAAAATATTTTATATATTAAAAAGTTATATTAACTTATATATTTAAAAGAATTAAAAGAGCCATATCGTGTTGCTTGTCTAAAAAATATATTAAAATTAGAGTTTTGAGATAATTAATTAATAAAATAAAATTATGATTAATCACTTTATTTTATAATTATAAATTAACATGATTTATTAATAAAATATGACACAAATTGTTAACCTTATATTTAATAATCCTTGATATCATATTGCTTAATTAAATTTTATTTGGTCTTAAATATCTTTCCTTATAGCTAAAACAATTTTATGGTATCATTTAATTCCCCCTATCCCATCAAAGGGGGCAAAAAAAAAAAAAAAAGCCCACACTTCTTTTTTCTTTTTATTTGGTAAATGCATACCTCTTTTTCAAGGTCAATCAAATTAATGTGCAAAAATTGTGAGCTTATGAGTGTGAATCCCCATAAGAGATAATTAAAAAAAATTGTTTCTAAGCATTTTAAGTAAGTTATTTAATATATTTCTCTATTTTATGAAATTACTTTAGCATTTGGTTACCCACGTGAGTGGTTGTGTTGTGTGATCCTTCTCTGAATTTGGACATTTTGAGAAATCGGCATTTTGGCAATGGAAGTTTGTACTTGTTTTTTGATTAAGCCCCCTCCTCTAAAAAAGCAAATTAATGATTCAATAATTTGAATTATTTTTTAGTTATTTTTCAAATTAAAATCATACTACACATAATCTTAATTTTTCAAATAGAAAATATTATTTTAATTTTTTAAATAAATTTAAAATATTTTTAATAACTTGATCCATATCAATTTGGATCAAAATAGAATTAGAATTAGACTTAGAATTTGATCAATTTAAATTAATTCATGAGTCATATTAAGTTTGTTAAGTTTTATTTAAAAATTTTCAAATCACTTTGAACTTAAATCGAATTAAGTCCAAATTATTATATTTTAGATGAATTTAAATTAAAATTTTAAATCCAGACAGAAATTACTATTCTACTGCTAAGGTAAAATAACAATTCAATTTTTTTTTAATTCCTCTTATGTGAAATTTATTTAGACTTAAAGCCTTAGCTTGATGTGTGTGAGCATATAAGGGTTTCAATTATTTTAATTTATAAAATTTAATTTATAATAAGCGATGCATACATTTGGTTTGATAGTTTGGTCTCAAGTTACTGATGCGAAGCCAACATAATGACTAATTATTAGGTACCCACCTTAAGTAAGGGGTTAGACTAACTACTAATTAAGTAAATACACTACATAAATTCATCTGCTTGGCCAGCGCAAAACAAAACCCAATAAATTAAATGGTAAATACAATATTGGAGTACGTATAAACCCAGTTAGGGGCTTCCAATATGATGGTCTACAACAACAGCAAGTGCCATATCGTTTTATTGGGCGACATAATTACAAGGAAAAAGAGTTTCATTATGCACGTAGTTAATAATTATGAAGAGAAGGGCAGTTGGGTTGGAGGAATCTTTGCTTTCAATTCAAAGTACTTGTACGAAAATGGAGATTGGGATGTGACTCTATCCACCATTACCAACCTTCTTTGTGAAAAAGTTTCCATTTCCAAGTTGGGCCTTACATTGTCTGTGCAGCCCATTCTGGCGTCGAGCTTTACATGTAATGTAATTACTATGATGGGAGATGTCCATGTTCAGGTCCATAGGCCTTCCGTTACTAAATTCAAAGTTTCGGTCCCAGGAGTTTTAAAGTCCAATATAAAATCCAAGAATTTTGCCGCTAGCACCACAAATATTTTTATTTTTATTTTCATTGTCAAATTGGCTGATACTTAATAAAATCCAAGATCATTTTCTTATTTTTCAAATACTTAATGAAAAATAATGATAGTTTTATTATCATTTCACCTAGTTTATGAAAATTATTGATACAATTCAACAGCATAACATTCAAAGTAAAGGCCTTACCTTTGAACTAAACCCATAAATATCCAAAGGGGATTTCAACAGGATTGAGAAAATTTTAGTTTAAACACAGAATTAAATTAGTTTGATTTTTTATTCGATTTTTATACAGGATTGATTTAGTTTGATTTTTTAAATTTGGCAAATTTGGTTCAATTCAGTTTGTTATAAAAAAAATTTGATTTAACCAAATCAAATTTAACTAATTTTAAATCTACCCAAAATAATTTAAATCTATATTAAATTAAAAAGAAATAATTCAAACCTATTTAAATTAGTTTTTATATTAAAAATACATAGAATTATTATTTAAATATGATTATTTACATTAAAATATTTACAAATATTCTTAAAAAATTATTTTAATTCAACCAAATTATAGTTGAATTAAATCAAATCAAATTGATTTGATTCGATTCGATTCTGTTTTTATATTTAGTTCAATTTGATTTTTTTTAATTTTTTTATTTGATTTGAACGGTTTTCCAAAAAAAACCTTTCTCAAGCACCCAAAAAAAATTTTCATAATTAAAAAGAAATAATTGAAATTTACAAGAAAGAAGTTAAATTTAATAATTTCCAAATCCAAGAACTTGAAATGTTACCGGAATATACACACTTCCATGAAATTCAAAGCGATAAAAATAAGTGAGTACGATTATTATATAGACACATAAATATGCAAATCCAAGAAACATTCAAGAAAATTTTAGTCTTTTACATTTCGTTATATTATAGACATAATATCAAAAGTGTAAAACTCAAAACCGCGTGAATATTTCATATGGAACACCATCATAAAAGCCCATGCCCAAGCCATAGTTCCCACGCATCCCCTAATATCCATATATTTCCTCATACGCTACTCTAGCCTCTTTTTGTGGCGAGAAAGTTATCTTTGAAAAAGACTCTTTTGCTACTGGGGCAGGAGATAAAAAAACAGATGGAGAGGGCATGATTTGAAATCGGAAGAAAAAAAAAAAAATTTCCGCTACAAGGAAGCCAAAAAGTAGAGAAAAAATAAAAAGGAGAGAAGGAGAAGAAGTGATAGACTAAGAAAAAAATTATTTGAAAGATTTGTTATTTGTTGGGGTAAAAATATTTTGGGTTAATTACTATCAATCCTAAGTTGTTATTTTTAACTAATTTATTTCTAACTTTTAATATTATATTAAATCATCTCTCACTGTGAGAATTTTTTAGTGCAATGAAACAAATGTAAAAAATAACTTAATATAATATTTTAAAAAATGAGAAACAATTTAGTTAAATATGATAAATACTAGGGAGTTTAGAGTAATTAATCTAATAAAATATAAAACTCACTTTTGATCATATTCTTTTTTATTAATGTAAAAATGACTTTTTTTTAACATTAAAAGACTTTTTAGTGTAATAAGACAAATGTGAGAATGACTTAATATACTATTAAAAAGTGAGAAACAATTTCATTAAATATAATAAACGTTAGGAGGTTTAAAATAATTAACTTAAATATTTTTGACATTCATTAGAAATTTTAGTTATATTTTAACTTTTTATATTTTGATTAATGAAAAATTATAAAAACAAACATAAGGATAATTAAGTCTAATATAATAAAAATACATTAATGTTTTAATATAATATATAAAAATATAAAACTAAATAGTATAATATAGAAAAATTTAAACAGATTGAAAATATTTAACCATATAATTATGACCAAGTTTTTAATTTTTTAATACCAACCATTAATTGAAGGAGAAGATTAGATATTTCTAGCTAACAAAGAAGGCACCGCAAAACGACACCAAGTTGATGGCTATTTGCCCACGCAATTGCCAAAGACAAGCATGAAGAGTGATGGGGTCCCTAGAAATTGAGTTGGATACCACTTAGAGGTTGAGGACGCACTTGTCATATATAATCCAACTAATTCTATCAATGTAATGGGTTCGTAAATATCTCCCCACCTAAGTCTAATGGTGATTACGCTTCAGCTATTTTGTCAATTAGATGATTTGATGTGTCCTGCCTTCATTATGAGTTAGGAGCTTTTTGGCCATATTGATCCTATTATGAGGTAAGAGATATTTTATCTCTCTTCACAAGATTTGAATTCCTTTGTTTGAAGTTTTGTATTAAATTTGAGACTTTTTTTCTGACATGTAAGGCAAACTCACCATCAAATGCTTTAGATTAACTTTAATTATAAGTACTTAATGATAAATTAAATCCAAATATCAGAATTTCAAAAGTATCTTAAGAAAAAATAATGCTATTCAACTCTATTTGATTTTTCAAAAAAAAAAAAAAATTTGTGAAGCAAGACATGCATCTGAATATGAAATATAAAAAAGTTCAAATTCAAATTTATATAAAGAACACATAATTATTAAAAAAATTATTACTGATAAATAATATTAACTATTTAATTTTCGCTTAGTATTACATTTTAATTTAAGTCAAATAACATTATCTTTTAAAATCTCTTAAATCTAATACGTGTAGTCTAATGATTGAAAAAGAGAAAAAGGTTTACATCACTCGGGAATGGCCTTTGGGATAATAGGATAAGCTAACGATTATAACGCCTTTGGTGGCTGAGACTCTAGGGGTCAGATATTTAGCTTCAAAATCCTTGGGATTTTTTTTTTTTGGGCTGTGCTCGTTGGATATTGACTATAGAAAGCTTCAAGCGGAATGCTCTTCCTCTTTTTTGCACTCCTCGTTTGATTTGAAAACAAACATTCAATTCTAAATAAATAGCCCCTTAAGAAATACTATTTTTCGAAATTTTATTTTTACAGAAGTTAAATCCTTTAATGTTTTTTTATACTTTTCGTACAAAATATTTCAATAATATATTTAGTGCATTCATTAATTGTTAAAGAAATATGCTATAAATCAATATATTATTTATAACTTTAATATAAATACTTTATTCTATATTAAAAAAATAATTTATGAACTGAATCTCAATTTCTTTTATAACATTCCATTCAATTACTCAATGAGTTGTTTTTTCACTAATAAGAAAATTAAGTGATTAAAAGAAAATATAAATTAGTTTAACTTATTTTTTTGACAATGAAAAAAAGATATACTTTTAAAAAATTTATATTTCATTATTAATTAATTTTCTGCCAAACAATAACACCTTAATTTCAATTAATTCTATCCGACAAAATATAAATTATTCACATAACAATTTATTTTTTCTGAGTTGTTAAGTTCTATCACTATTCTCGGAAAAGAAAACACATTTGATTTGTAAGATACCTTCTCGATGTTAAAAGAAGATAATATTAAAGATTTTAAAAAAAACTGAAAAAAGGTCACATCTCATTTAATAAAAAAATAAAGAGACCCATGATCGTTCTATTTTTATTTTTCAATTTTTTTTTGAGAAGGGACCCATGCTAGTTCCTTATACAAACACTAACCTGTTTTGAATTTTTATTAAAAAGCATAAATTTAATTTTTGTCTGAGTGGACCAATTATTTGAATTTCTTGCTAATTTTTATAATTCTCATCCCAATACTAAATAAAGAAACCAAAAGAAAAAAAAAAAAACAATCAGCTGTACGGAGTGCTAAGAAAAAAAGTACTCGACAGGATTGGAAATTTTATCTTGTAATGAGAAATTATACGTATTTTAATCATATTGATTTTTAATATTCTGCAGTGTTTGATATCCTAGATTTGTCATTATGATATATACTTTTCATCAATTTAGTGAAAGACATTCAAAAGAGAGAATTCTCTTATTGCATATTTTAAGATAATAATCATCCATTTAATATCTTATAAAAAAGGAAAAAATAAATTGTGAATAAACAAGATTTACACATTTCTGTACTGCCTGCCTAAATATCAATATTAATAATTTGATGGTTGGAAGGATAAATGAGTGGAAGAAAAAAGTTATTTTAAATAAGCCAAGGAGATTCGTTTCTTCTATTTTATGTATCTAACTTTAGTTAATATTTGGACTTTAGTTAATGTTTGATATAATATGATGAAATGTAATTAAATTTAAATTTAATAAGTTATTAGACTAAAAAAAAAAATTTTATTACATTACATTATATTATAGTATCGGCCGTGTTGGACAACGTTTCTTCTATTTTTATGTATCTAACTTTAGTTAATATTGTATTGCCCTACGTTTTAAAGCCGTCGTTTTCATTAAAAACCACAGTCAAAAAACAGCCTCCAATAATACACATCCACTGAGCAAGATTCCGCTGATATCAAAACCGCAGTCCAACACTACCGATACTACAAGTAATTGTTTTGTTATCTATATTCTAAGGCCAAAAAATAATTTCTTAGACCTATATATATATATATATACAAAAAGCAATAGCAATAGCAACAGCAGCATCCACTTCAGGCTAAAACAGCAAAAGCAATAGGCATCATAGTATTTGGATTAAAGAAATGGAAGGAGAGAATACCAGGAACCACCGCAAGATTATGGTGGCAATTGATGAAAGCGAGGAGAGCATGCATGCTCTCTCATGGTGTCTCCGCAACCTTGTCTCTTCCAATTCCAGTAGCACTCTAGTCCTCCTTTACGTTAAGCCTCCACCCCCTGTCTACTCTGCCTTTGATGCTGCAGGTTAGTATTTAATTTCCAACAACCATATCTTTGGTTAATGAAGTAACTAGCTACAAGTCCTACATATTAACATGTGAAACTGAAGGTTAATACCTAATTGATTGCAGGGTATATGTTTTCTTCTGGTGATGTGATTTCTGTCATGGAAAAGTATAACAAGCAGTTGGTTGACTCTGTTATGAAACGAGCAGAAACTGTCTACGAAAGCTTCAATGTAAATCACTCTTGACTTCCCTTTTAGTGTTTCTGATAATTATTTCTTGGTTTAAATTTGATTTGTAATGTGCAGGTAAATGTGGAGAGAGTAGTTGGAAGTGGTGAGGCTAAGGATGTGATATGCGATACAGTAGAGAAACTTAGAGCTGACATCCTGGTCATGGGAAGACATGGTTATGGCTTCTTGAAGAGGTATAAGCAGTACTAACGACTACTTTTCTTGATTTTGTTTGAAAAATTTTCTTGGATTCCTTGATTGATTATTGCAGGGCTCTCCTGGGAAGTGTTAGCGACTATTGTGCCAAGCATGTAAAATGTCCGGTAGTGATCGTTAAGCACCCAGAGATGAACTGATTCAATTTTCTATGACTTAATTCTGTCCAGACCTTTATGTTTGAAGCATAAATGTATAGATTAAGTTTTTAATTTTAACAGTAGTTCAATGAACTAAAGAGTCTTATATATGAATATGTGATTGGACTTAATTAAAACTGGCTCGGTTAGCCACCGGAGCAGGCGAGCACACACGCTTTTGCATCACAAAGCCATATCTATTACTAACAGCATCCATTAGCCATTTCTATCACTAACAGCATCCATTATGTAATGTATGTTCCAAAAAAAGACAGAAACATAGAGAGATCATTCCATTATTGAGGTAAAATCCCCCCAACAACTGGAAAAGTAATCCCCATTCCCATTCCAATACTGAGGGAATTATCTGCGCTGGCAGTCAAGCTGCCAATATTTTCCTTGAAGAAAAATATCAATTATCATGTGCTCACAGATATTTTGGTACTAGAATTTAAGTGTTGTTTAAAAAATTATTTCCAAATTAGAATTGGAATCAAAATCAAAATTTTGATTTTTTAAATTTATTCAATTAAAAATGTATTAAAATCAGAATTTAGAATGAGATTTCATATAAATGAGATGGTTAATCTAATGAAGTATTATATATGTAATATCAAAATTAAATATATAAATAAATTATTAAACTAAACAATAATATAATAACAAGAAAAATATAATTTTATTAAGAATTTTTAATTAAAATAAAAATAATATAATAATATCTTAACTATTATATATATTATATATTTTATGTTTGATATATAATAATAGAGAAATTTATATTATTTATCAATTTTAATATTATAAAAATAAAAATAAGAAAATTAATTTGAATTCTTCTAATAAACCAAACGCTTAGAAAAAATAATCATTTTTCTATTTGAATCAATTTTCTTTTCAAATTTGATTTTGAAGTTTGAACCAAACAGAAATTAGTGAAAAAGATTAATTATACCATTGCATGAATGTGAGTACACACACATGAGTAGGGGTAAACAAACAAGTTAATTCGAATTTCTTATTAAAATCAGTTGAATCAAATTTTATATTTACAAATCAAAATGAATTAAAATTTACAGACATATAAATTAAATCTATAGAATTTTTTATTAAAATCAGTTGAATCAAATTTTATATTTACAAATCAAAATGAATCAAAATTTACAGACATATAAATTAAATATATAGAATTTCGATTCAATTCAATTAAAAAATATATATATTAATTATAGTTCAATTCAAATTAGTTTAATTTATTAATAATTTCATTTTATTCAATTTTTATATAAAAAATGAACTAAAAACCAAAATCTGATATTTTTTAAAATGAAAACTGCACCAAATCTGTTCAGTCGATTTTTCGATCCGGTCCTATTTTTGCTCACCCTAATTGACCATTTAATTTACCGGTGATGAAAGCAACAAACACTTGAGCTTAACCCAAACTTACGAGCAAAGAGATTATTTAGAGAATGAAATCCAAACCACCACTAGATTTCCCGAATTCAACTATGGGAAATTGGCAATAGCCAAGAAAGGGTCAAAATGTTACTGCCAAAGAATAGAACCAACTAAGCGTGAATTGAGTACCGAATCTTAAGTTGACTTTGAAAAATATACAAGTTACTGACAATGCCTTAAACTTGTGAAATGTCTTTACCCTTTGAAAATTAATTAAAAAACAAATCAAAGTGAGTTGCAATTCATGATTTTATATTCTTTCAGCCACTTCTTTTCTTCACAAAAATATACCAAAACAAAAATTTTGAGTTAGTTAATAATTTTCCTTTTTGGATTCATTGGAGGCCTAATAGGCTCCCCCTTTACTAAAATCAAGGCCTAAATATTTAATGTAAGTGCAGCATCTCCGCTAATGCTTTTTATTAAAATCAAGACCTTAATATTTGATCTACCTAAATATTTGATCTAAGTGCAGCATCTCCATTAATATTTTTTATTCTAAAGAGTATCTTTTGTACAATAAAAAAACATTTTAAAGAATTTTTAAATATAAAAAATGAATAAATTTCTATAACTCTAATAGATTCTTGCTATTTTAATTTTTATTTTGTTTTATCTAATAAACATTAATGGGAAGAAAGAGAAGTTTTTCAATAAAATTAAATGATTTTTGTGGGACAAAAGAGAAACTTTTTCAATAGACAAAGCAAAAATAGATAAATATCAATTACTACCTTTATCCCAAAATAATTGACAACATTTCTATTTTGAGTGTCTCAAAATGATTGACAAAATTTATATTTTGAGTTGATAGTTAATTAAGTAATTGTCTAATATACCCTTATTAATTGACATTTATTTTTAAATTAGCAATAAATTACTACATATATGTTTTACTTTGAATCTGTATTTTCGATATAAAGAAAAGAATTATACTCTTCAATAAATTTTTTTAAAGTTCCGACAATAATTTTACTACTAATATTTAAATATTATCACCAACTTTTATAGTTTCAATAATAACTATACTTTATCAATATTGATAAAATAAAAAAAAATAAATAGGGGTATTTTAATAAGAAAGTTATTAAAATACATAAAATAACTATAATTGACCAACCTTATTAATTCCCCAGTAAATGAAATTTGTCAATCATTTTGAAACAAATGGAGTAATATCTTGTACAGAAAATTGAACTATTTTAATGATAAATAAAGTGAAAAGTAAAATTTGGTTCTTTACATGTAGAGAATCAGATCGACTCTCTACTTAAAATAAAAAAAATAAAGAATGTATTGAAAATTATTTTTTTTTGTATTTGCTCTTTAAAATAAAGAATTTTACTCAGATAAAAAGTCTATTGAAGATGCCCTAAATATAGACTCAACATACTCCCCTTTACTAAAAACAAAAAAAAAAGAAAGGCTTTAACATAACTGTTCTTGAGCACAATTTGGGGGTAAAAAAAAAAAAAAAAAAAACAGCTAAGAGGTGTCTAAAAGCAGACTCAACAACAACAACGAGAGCCACCATAATAACAAAAATATGACTTGTTTGGTTTAAACTTTGAACCTACAAATGGATCTATGGACACGCTTATTCGACGACAAACCGTAACTAATATGTCACAGTTGAAGTCATGCTAAAACAATTTAATAAATCCATTGAATTCCTTCAAAGAATGCATCACCTTGAAGAGCTGAGAAGTCAGTTGCAACTATATAAAGAACCAAGATGCTATTATCCTCTGTTGGAAGCCCTGTTTGTCCCTCATTCCAGTCAATAGAAGCAGTTACTAATAATATTCCACAAGGCCAGGGCAAGTTGAATGAATAATCACCAGAATCATCTTTTGGCGACTCCCAACCTAACCTACAACAGTTGCACCAACTCTTTTCTTAAGTTAACTAGACGACCCTGACTGGAGCTCTAACTTGCACCTTCACAATTCTAAAGAGGGCTTCAATACCACAAAACCAGAGGCTTATTGGTCAGCACTTATGCCATCTTTATTACCTTAGTTTTTTACTCTAACCTTACTCAAAACATGGTCAGAGGCTAGCAAAGAACTATCAGTAAACAAATCACCAATGCATTAACGTTCCACATCCCAACTGAATCCTACAGATATACTATTGCTAGTTAGTATAAGAGCTAACCTAGAAAGATAGCGTCCTCCATGTCCAATCCAATGCCAGATGAGCTGTAAGTAACAATTAGAATAATAAGCATGACCTTTAAAATTTCAGGAAAAAAAAAAGGGATATCAGAGCAATCCTCAATTGAGATCACGATAACATAAGATAGCATCCCTCAAAGAGCAGGACATAAAACCTCAGGTAATAACGTAGTAAAAATCCATATGGTCTGAACATTTGGAATAAGTTTCTTCTAATAAAGCTTTAAAAAATGGTGTTCATTTTAAATGACAACTGATTCCCAAAATCCCTCGCAATAAAAAATAACACTTCACAACTTTTGATATCATTGCCGATATGATACATCTACTCATATCCTTCAGGATCATATGACCAACAAATACACAAACCGTTGAAAAAACTAAACTACAATTCTTCTTTGCTATATCTATATTTTAGTTATCAGATACTAGGGAAGCATAACAGTCATGCTCCAACCAGATTAAAACGTCTTAATGTTTAAAAAGATATCACTTCACTAACTAGCTGGACAGTATGATTGATTAACAAATCTAGGCATGGAAAATTAAGGATATCAATAGACATAGAATTGCAAATGTAAACACTGATGTCAACATTTCCATAACTAATTTCATTTGCTAAGGATGTATGGGGAACAATGGCTTAATCTAAACTAAATGCACCAATCAATCTACATGTATTCAATTCCACATTATGCCCTAGATCAAAGAGGAATCTAAAGCAATTCACCACATGTAATGTAATACATCTTATATACTAGACATCAAAGAGTGAAGCAGGCCAGCATTTCCTCTGTTGCAGATTCACCGCTCTTCTTGTTATGCTTCCTAGCGTTCCTCTGGTTCCTTAAAACTTGGGATCCATCTATAAGTAAACAAATAAAAGAATCTAATCAACAAAAGTATAAAAAAAAAAAAAAATTCAACATCATTGCATTTGCATCACCACAAACACAAAAAGAGTTGAAATGAAACTAATTAAACGGAAATATAGACCCCTTTAGTGGAGGTGTGCCTCTGTCTCTTGGGTTTTGTGATTCCATTCTCGTGAGCCTTGTACAACTGATTATAAGCTGCGTGATTCTTTGACTTTGCCATTAAGATCTAACTATTGTTAAAATTTTAAAAAAAAGTAAATCGACCAGGAAACTATTTTGAAATTAATCTGTGAATGGAAGAGAGGAACAGAGTAATGAAAAGGAGCTTACCGGTATGCTTGGAATGGAAGCTCAAGCGGCGAAGTCTTCAGGCCAGGGAGATAGTCACACCGTTTGTTTTAAGTGTATTTGCAGCGCTAATTACTATTACCCCTGGATTTTTCAGTATTATATTAAATAATCCTCTATTTTTATATATTCCACTAACCCTTTCTTTTGAGAGGGGTAAAATAAAATAAGAAAAAAAATAAGAGATGAGAATGAAAGATAAATGAATTAACTCTTATTTTTTTTCTTTACTTTCCCTCCAAAACGGGGAGAAAATGTGATAATTGAATGAAATTATATTAAATTTATATGTTCATCTTTAATATTTCAATATCCAAATAAGGAAAAGAAAAATAGATAAAGAAAAATAAAATTTATTTTCTTCCATTTCTTTTTTATCCAAATATGAATAGAAAAAATAAATGAAAAATAAAATTTATTTTCACTCTTTTTTTCTCCCAAAACAATTTGCCAAACATAGAGTAAAACATCTCTTCATTTTAATTTTATTAAAATTAAATATTCTTCTTCTTATATAATATCAAATTTTCATATCTTATTATCATTCTCTAAATCTCTAAAATAAATAAAAAATTATAATTTTGATATCTATTATAAAATAACCACAAAACACTAAAATCCAAACTCATAACACAAGCAAATAATATAAATTTCTGTAAAAATGAAAATATAATTAATAAATAAAATCATCAAAATTTAATGTTTAAACAAAACTCATAACTCATAAAAATAATTAATTAATTGAATAATCACAACATAATTAAATAATAATTAACACTTTTTATTATTTTCAATACATTACTATTTTAAAAATAATTATATCTAATTAAAATTTTTTAACTAAATAAAATAGTTAAAATAAAAAATTGTAATCAAATTAGTATGAAGAACTTTAATAATAATATAAATATTTTTATAAAGAATTCATAATTTTATTTTTATGACTATTCTTTCTGTTTTTTTCAATAGAAAACAAAAATGCTTACTATTATTAAGATCTTAAATAGCACTAACATAAATAATTTTTTTACAGTATTAAATTTTCAAAATTATTTTTACTTAAACAACTTTCAATAACTTTCAATATTATTAAACTTTGTATATTTTTAGTTAGTTAAAAAATTTAAAATATTTTACTATTAGATTACTTGTCACATGGTAAAATAAAAATATATTATACTATCACTTATTAAAAATATTATGTTGTCATTTATAAATGACAAATACTCATCTAAAATGTAAAGTCTGAAAATAAAATTAATTATATATATTAATTTTTTAAGTAAATGAAATAGTAAAAATAAAAAAATTATAATAAAAATAATATAATATATTTTAAAAATAATATAATTGTTTCAATCAAAATAAAAAATATTTATAATTTTAATTTTTTCTTTTATTGGCTATGCATTTTTATTTATTTCATATAGAAAATAAAAATATTTATTATTGCTAAATCATAAATTGGACTAAAGTAAAGAACTTTTTTTTATATTGTTAAATTTTTTAAATTATTTTTAAGTGAATAATTGTTTAAATTATCAAATTTTCTATTTTTTATGTTAACCAAATAAATTAATTATTTAATTATTTTTTATTTACTGACATAATAAAATAAAAATATATTATATTATCACTTATTAAAAATATTATGTTACCAATATAATTATTTGATAAATAATAAATATTCATTTAAAAAAGAATATTAGAGCATAATTAATTATTATATATTGATGTAATACTCATTCTTTGATTTGATTTATCTATTTTGTTTTAATTTTAAGTTTAATATTTTAAAATTATCACATTCTCGATCCAATAATAAGCGTTGATCTTCCTAAATTAACATATAACAATACCAAAGATTTAAATATAAAGCTCAAAATTGAGATTTTGATTTGTAAATAATATCATTATTTATTTTAATTTTCAGTGTTGTTGAAAGCTAAAAAATAACTTCAGTGAAAATAGAATTGGTAATCTATTAAATTTTTTAAATAGATCTTTTTTAATTTTTATATCAAAATCAATATGGCAATTTTTATCGCGTATATTATGTATTATGTTATTAGGTAATTCATGTTAATGAGTAAAAAAATTATATTTTCTATATTATGTTTTAATTGTTATAAAAAAAACAATGTTAAAAAACATATTAAAAATAAAAATGAATTTGATTTATAAAATAGTGAACGTTGAAAATGAGAGTTAAAATATAATTACCGTTAACATTGCTCTTTCGGTCTTTGTTTATAAATTGTTAATATTTTTAATTAATTTTTTATCCTTATATTTCTTGCATTTTTATTTAATTTTCTAATACAAAGTTTCATATACTTAAATCCTTTGATTGTTTTTAGAGTATTACAAAAGTAAAAAAAGGTGTTTAATAAGTATTTAAAGTAATAATTTTTTTTAATTTATAACTACATAAAATTAAAAATCTACGATGATCATTAGTCATTTTTGACAATTGAGAAAGAATATCATAATGTCTACTGAAAAAACAATGAGCGATAATGATTATCAAAATTTATTATTTTTATATAATATTTATTTTTTTATTTTACAATAGATGATAAATATATAAGAATTTTTGTATTTTAAATATTTAGCTATATAAGTGAAACACATTTTTATTTTAGGAAAATATTCTTTATAAAACAAATGAAACAGGTCTAAATTATTATGTTAATCATATCAACTGATTATACAGATAAAATAAATAATTAGTTAATAGTTTTATTTGGTTAAAAGATAAAAATTGTTCACTAAGACTCTATTTATTTTGTGAAAATATTTTTTAAAAAAGTATTGTTTACATTTTCTCTATTTAATGCATTCAAAAAAGTTAATAAAAAATATTTTTTTAATAAAAAACTAAGTTAGTTTTTGAATTTTGATAAATTTATCTAAAAAAAAAATAAATCATATAAATATATGTATTTATTATCACTGGTCGTTATTGATTACCGACACCCATCAATGATTGTTGTCATACGATGGTAATCATTGAAAATAAATGAGATTCATAAAAATTTTTACTTTTAATATATTATAGATATAAAATATGTTATGGTCTAAAATTTATTACAATAATTTTTAAAATTGATAAAATTAATGTTTTAATAATTTTTTCAAACACTAGAAATATATTTCTCATTAAATATTTTTCTTAGATAATATTTTCATAGAAAAAATTATTTTTTCAGATAAATTATTTTTCATTAAAATAAATAAAGCCTAAAAAATAAATCTAAATTGCAAGAAAATAAGTTAAAACTGAAAAATTGATTAAAGTAAAAAATGCAATAAATTAATTTAATTTAAAATTATGTGATTTTATGAACAATTTTAAAAATTTATAAAAATATTTACTTAAAATTTAAATATAAAAAATATTTCTATTATTTTATCATATTATTCCACTTTTTTCTCAAAATTTGCAGAAAGAGGAGAATGACCACGACGTAAACGGGCGCAAAAAGGCCTTCAATTGAATTGAAGAAATGCTTTTTGTCCGTCACAATTGAACGACGTCACATCGAACACATTCCAAGGGCCTACCAACAACCAGGTCCAGCCCACTCAAATGTCCATTCCCTCCCAAATAATTAAATTAATTTTAGAATATCTTTAATATAGTCTTCATTTGGGTAAAAAATTTTATTTTACAATCAATTTTAAAAAATAATTTTTAATACTCTATTTAAAATAAAATTTTTAACTATTTACATAAAAAGAATCAAATTTCATTTTTTATTAAAATGTTTTAATTTATTATATAAGATATTAATTAATATTTATATATTTTTTATTTTTTATAATTTTTTCACCTCTTATTCTATAACCATCATTTATTAAATGATGATATTTATCGAATAAAATAAAATAAAGATTAAAACTGTCAATTACCTATTTTACTTTATTACTCTTTATTACTCAATTGAAATCGGGCAATTGATTCGTACCAAGCTAAGGACGATCGTCAAGAAATTGGACCTCTTGATTAGGGATCTCATATCGTCATCGACAATCTAAAGTTATGTTTCTTCTGGACTGGTTCTACGGCGTCCTCGCCTCTCTCGGTTTGTGGCAGAAAGAGGCCAAGATCTTGTTTCTAGGTCTCGATAATGCGGGCAAAACCACTCTGCTTTACATGTTGAAAGATGAGGTTCGACTCTTGGTTTTTTTTATTCTTTTTATTGATTTTGTGATTACTGTCCTCTACTTTTATATTTCCAAACCTAAGTTTGAGATCTATGATTTAGTTAAAAACTCAAGTTTTCTTTATAATTGATCACCTAATAACTAAAAGCATGTAAAAATTTAGACGAAATACGCATTGGATTATCTGTATTTGACCCTTAGGTTAAGTTAAAGTACATAATTGATTTAATCCGCGTTATTTACAGAACCCAGTTTTTAGTGATGGAAATTAATGTACCAGACCATCCCGAGGGTTAAGCACCGCCGGGTTCAATTCAGTTGAAATTCAGAGGTTTCAGATTAATGTATGCTTCCTTTTTTTTTTTTTTTTGGGTTCTGATTGCAGAGATTGGTTCAGCATCAGCCTACCCAGTATCCTACATCTGAAGAGCTCAGTATTGGGAAAATTAAGTTCAAGGCATTTGATTTGGGAGGTCATCAGATTGCTCGTCGGGTCTGGAAAGATTACTATGCCAAGGTAAAAGCTATTTTTGGTAGTCTGGCAAGTTTTGCCGCTGTAGATATTAAGTTGGAGACGTGTGATTGTGCAATTTTTTAACTGTCCTCTTTTGGTAGCTTTGTTCGATTGCACTTCTTATGCTTGCTTTATCTGTTTTATTTCAAGTGTTTTCTGCACTTGTGACATTGTGTCGCCCTTCTATTTGGTATTGTGAGGCTTACATTGCTTGGCTATTCCAATTTTCCATTGGAAGGCTTTATTGCTTGTAAGAGCAATTATCTGCCTAGTATGACGAATCACTCAAAGCATAATGGTTTGGTCTTTTTACTTTAAAAAAAAAAAATGCCGTGCTTTATGCTTAGCAATTGTCATACTAGGTGTTTTACTGCATCTCTTCTGACGTAGGTAGGAACATTAACAAGTATGCAACTCATATATCCCTATAATGCAATACTCAAGTGAAAAATAAGATCCTATAATTGTGATTTTGGCGTTGAGCTTTTTTCTTGCCAAGTAATCTTATATTATGTTATCTGCAAACAGTAATTTGTTCTTTTCTTTTTTTCCGGAGAATGGAATAGTATTTTGTTCTGATGGAACCTATTTATCTAAAGTTGGCTGCTGAATTTCTTTCTCTGCATTTCTAATGTTCCATATCTGGAATGAAATTGCAAAATTTTGTGGCACGACTTGCGCCTTTCAGGTATGTTTTCATGTTTGACAGTTCTGAACTTTACTGTAGTTGCACATTTTGTGTTTGGTTTTGCTATTCAGTGAAGACAACGTTTCCAATGTGGACTGGAAATGTAATGTGGGTTTTGTGATAAAGGTGGATGCTGTGGTGTACTTGGTTGATGCCTATGATAAAGAGAGGTTTGCAGAATCAAAGAAGGAACTGGACGTTCTTCTCTCTGATGAGGGCCTGACTAATGTTCCATTTCTCATCTTGGGGAACAAGATTGACATACCTTATGCTGCTTCAGAGGATGAGTTGCGATACCACCTTGGCCTGACTAACTTCACCACTGGGAAAGGGAAGGTAAACCTGACAGACACAAATGTACGTCCTTTGGAGGTGTTTATGTGCAGCATTGTGCGCAAAATGGGATATGGTGATGGCTTCAAGTGGCTCTCTCAATATATTAAGTAAGGTAATTGTCGAGAAGATGTTTGGCAGAATCTCAAAACCCCCCCAATCCAGCACGCCTTGCCTAGAAAAGTTGTATTCATCCCTCTGTTTAAATTGGATGTGTTGTGATCTTGATATGTGTGGAAGGAGGTCTTAATGTCACTGCTCTGTAAAATTGACTTGTGGCAGCAAGTTGTTCTTTGCTCTTGTAGTTTGTCAATTTATATTTGCCATCTCTTGCTGTAGTCTTGTAACGGTAGAACCAGAAAATTGAAATTTCTACTATAGTTATATTTGTCTGGTATGACACATTATGGAATGTATTTATTTAGTTGCATCTTAGTTCAGAATACACTTAAAGATAGATCTCTTTTCCTGAGAAAAATTTGCTTATTCTTATAGCTAAATGTATGCTCACAACAGGCTCACAAGATGCGAGGTTAACTCCTAGTAAATGGTGTCGCTGCTAATGTGGCTTGAACTTTTATTTCTGTCTGTACGGGTTGTGGGAATCGCATGATACATAGAACCACCATATTCTTGCTTCAATAGGACAATGGTAATTGTATTTTTGGTCGGGATTGAGAGCCGAACGAAAGATAAAAGAAAAAATGAAAAAGGTTGATTGGATTTCTGGGATTTGAAGGGCATGATTCTATTTTCTCCTCAAGTTTCAGCCATTTAAAACCTTTATGACTGGAGCTATTGCCATGGGGGAGCGAGGTGAGAAACGGCATAATCTTGAACTTCCTGGCGTCTATGATGAAGTACAGACATTATACATGGGGCTATTATTGCCGCTAATTTGCTACCATTGTCACACAAATTTTAGGAATGATGGTGGCAGACAGGAGGAGGATGACGACGAATTCGAGAAGGTTCTTACTGACAGTGAAGTTTCTTTTTTTCTTTTTGGTCATTAGTATAATGGGGAGGGAGTTCGTGCCAAGAACTGAATGTTTTTGAAGATACATACCATCGTCTGAGTCAAACTTATTTGGAGTGTGTTATTGATGGTGAAGTTAAATGAAAAAAAAAAGAAGTAAAACTGTAAAATCAAATAGAGAGGTGAATCAGAAATATTTATTGTGTTGTAATTAGGATGAGTTTCATTAATATATTCAATATAATGAATACTTTTTCTATCTCAAAATAATTTGCAAAATTTGTCAAAATAATTGGCAATTTTCTTTTTTTAATTGATAGTTAATCAAACAATTGTCTAGTATATTTTTATTAACTAACATTTATTTCTACATTATTAATAAATTACTGCTATATTTTTTATTTTGAATTTTTATCTTTAATGTACTCTTCAATAATTTTTTTTAGGTTTCAATAATATTTTTTTTTCATTTGATTATAAGGTTTTAGATGTATAATGTTAAAAAAAAAAAGGGTTGATATCCATAAGTAATATTAATAATTATACTTTTTTAATGTTGATAAAATAAAAAATAAATTGAAATATTTTAGTAAGAAAATAGTTAAAATATATAAAACAACTATAATTAAAATAACAAAATAATTATAATTAACTAACTTTCTTAATTTATGAAATTTTGTCACGACGGAGTAAGAAAATAACAAGAGCAATTTATTATCTTATTAATTAAAGAGGCTGTGACCATAACCAAAATGAATGACACAATGCATGGTGCTATTATTGCCGCCAATTTGCTGCCATTGTCACACAAATTTTAGGAATGATGGTGGCAGACAGGAGGAGGATGGCAACGAATTCGATAACGTTCTTAGTGATAGTGAAGTTTTTTTATTTTTAGTCATTAGTATAACGGGGAGGCGATCGAGCCAAGAACCGAATGTCTTTCGAGATATACACTATCGTCTAAGTCAAAGTTAGAATGTGTTACTGATAGCGAAGTTAAATTAAAAAAAAAAAAAAAAAAAGTAAAAGTGTAAAATCAAATGGAGAGGCGAATAAGAAATATATTGTGCTGTAATTAGGATGAGTTTCATTAATATCTTCAATATAATGAATAAGAAAATAACAAGAGCAATTTATTATCTTATTAATTGAAGAGGCCGTGACTATAACGAAAATGACTGTGACAAGAGTAGGACCTTGGACAAAAATTTATTGTAAAATTTCGTTGAAATTATGTGTAGATTAACTGGTTATGCACATGCTTTAAAAACTAAATTCATGGTAACGTTTAGCTGGTAACTGTTTGTCACAAGTTTCATTGTGAATAAGAAGCTCTTGTTCTTGTAATGGAGTTGGAATTAATTAACTTGATTTCATTGCTCAAAAAAAAAAAAAAGACCCTTAATTCTGGTGGTGACAAATCATTTTAAACTTGTGGAATGTTGTGTGGGTTATGAATAAGCAACGCCACAAAACGAGACAATAAAACGTCCCGCGTCACACTAATATTTTTAAAATTGAATAGTGAGGTGATTAATTTATAGATGAATCAATCTGATTAGTTCAATCTAACCAATTTAATAATAAATAAAATTTAAAAATATTATTAAAATAATTTTTAAAACTAAAAAAATATATAAATATATTTAAAAATATAAAAATTATCTTCAAATCTAATCAAATTGATTTTTAATTTTATCCATTTTCGGCTGATCCATAGTTTTCAAAACAATGGTCTCCAAGTAGCAATGTGTGGATGGCTACGCTTATCATCAACACAACCTAAAAAGAAAATAAAAACTTCGCGTTTTTTTCATGAGTCTGTCACACGCCCATTTATCTCACACCACACCACACCACACGCACTCCGCTCCACCATTAATATTCTTTTCCCACTAAGAGCTTTGACCGTTTGACTCATCCTCACTTCTCAAATCCCCTCGCCCACTCCTCCATTCATTGCTATATAAACATTCCATTCACATACAAAGCCATCATAAAAGCTTACAATACTCAACAAATTGTAAAATCTCCCTCTGATTCTCTCAAGACAAGAACGACGCTACCTTGTCCAACAAATATGGGAAACTATGCTTCTTGCTTTTATAATAATATCCCTAAAACTGCAAAACTGCTCGATTATTCTCTTAATTTGAGGCAGGTGAAGGTCCCGCTCCCCCTCAAAGCTGCTGATCTCATGCTGGAACGACCTGGCCACCTCGTCTCTCCTTTGCACCAACTCCAGCGAACCCGCCGCGTAACAGCCTTGCGTGCTGAGGATGAGCTTTCCACAGGAAATATATACCTGTTGCTCCCTTTAAGTAAGCTTCACTGTCAGATTTCTGAGTCGGAGATGATGCGGATCATAGAGTCTGCTTGCGCCAAGACATCACGTAAGAGGACGAGAGGCGCTAAGGTTTTACCGGCTGTGCCGGTGGAGGCTGAGAGTAGTGAGGTTGAGGTTGATGAAGGAGGCGATGCGGGTTTTACCGGCTGCAGGTTCGCGAATCATAGGACATGGACTCCGGTTTTGGACCCCATATCGGAGGAGTCTTGAGACCTTGCCTTTTTTTTTTGAGTTGAGGCAGGGATTTTCCTATTAATGATTATTGTTGCACTGGGAAAATCCAGTAATAGAGAAAAAATATAAATATGTAGGAAGCTGAAGAATTAAGTTGTTAATATCAATTTCACTCGTTCATTTGTTGATTCCTTCGAGTACATGAATTATATTTAGGAGGCCGATAGATGACACCAAGAGTGATACCACCATATTTGGTTTGTTAATTTTTTTTACGAATATAAAATTTATTTATTTTATTTCAATTTTTATATTTATTTTGATTAAAATTTATATTTTTTTTACTTTTCGTTTGTTTAAAAAAAATTTAATAAGTTAATCATGAGTTTGATAATAATAATAATCATATTAAATCGTGTTAATATAAAATTTTTTCACTAAAAAAAAAATTCTATTTATTTTTTATACAAAATTTATTCGAACTTTATATACATTTAAATAAATTTTATTTCTTATTTGTTCAAAAGAAAAAAATTGTAACATCTAAATTATTTGAAGAAAAAAGAAAAGAAAAAATTGTAATACGTAAGACACTCAAATATTTTTATCCATTTTTGTACATAATTTAAAAAAAATATTTGAACAAATTCTATTTTTTGATTAAAGAAAAAAAAAGAAAAAAACTGTAATACTCGAGTTACTCAAATATTTCATTTATTTTTTGTACATAATTAAAAAAGAAAAAAATATTTAAATAAATTTTATTTCTTATTTAAATAAAAAAAAATTATGCCATTAAAATGTCATTTAAGTGCAAAAAGAAAAAATATCAATGTAAAAAAATTTATTTCACTCAAGGGCAAACATGGCCTTGGGTGCAACAATTTTCCTTATATTTAACTAAAGATATATTTTCTCCATTTTATAATTATTTATTATTTTAGAAAAATATTTTTATTTCAATATATGTGTCACTCTATAATATTGAAACAACATTAATTTATTTTTTTTGAAAGTTACCTTTATCATTTCTCTATATCTTTCTCTCCCCTATCTCTTTGTGGTAGAATTTTAGTTAAAAACAAATTATTGATATATTAGTACATATTAATAAAGATTATTTCAAATTAATTATTTTTTAATTTGTGTGCATAACTCTAAAACGACACATATTGTGAATCAAAAAGAATATCAATTTTCAAATGGTGAATTAGTGTTCTCTTACTCCACTATAGTGTGGGTCTAGATAGCACATGAAATGAGAAATGTGAAAACGAATGATGAGGGAATGAACACAAAAAAATGATATTTTTTAAAATGTAAAAAATGAAACGTGAGAAAATGTATAAATGTAAAAAATATTATAATAAATATTGAAAAAATTATTTATGAGATCAAATAAAAATAATATTAAAAATAAGTATCTAAATTAATATTAATTATAAAAAATTAAATGAAATTATAATAATCAATGAAATATTTAAAAATTAATATTAATTATTTATAAGTTTTGTATCTAAAATTAATAGTAAAAAAGAAACGTGTCTCCAAAGTTGAAAAATATTTCTTAAATTTTTAAATTTGCAGTGTCCAAAACGTTTTGAACAAGTTTTGATAAATTTTCTAAAAAAAACATTTCAAAAAAGCGGAAATGTTTCCTTTTAAGTGTTTTTGTGCATCATAGGTGTGGGTTTTGTTTCTCGATCGGAATATATTTTTTTGGGAAAAAGTACAAAATTTCATCATGTGATTTTCTATTTTGACAAATATGGTCATGTGATTTATTTTTTTAATAAAACTCTACCATTCAATATAATATTATTTGTAAAATGGTATCAAATCCGTAATTTCAATATATTTATCTGACATGATACTAAATTTTGTACATAATTTCAACTAATTATGTGTCTAAAATTTAGATATATAATTTTTCACTTTAAATACATAATTTGTTCATTTTTTTTACTTTTTGTATATATTTTTTGAACAAATTTTATAGTGATAGAAATAAGGTTTGTTCAAATATATATAGAGCGTAAAAAAAAAATGTATTTAGAGTGACAAAATTATGTATTCATATATAATTAATTAAAATAATATATAAAATCTGGTATTATGTTAGATGAATATAACAAAGTTACAAAATTTGTACCACTTTGTAAACAATACTATACTACATGATAGAGTTTTGTTAATAAACAAATCACAATACTATATTTGTCAAAAAAGAAAATCACATGATATAATTTTATACTTTTTTTCCTATTTTTATATACACTGCAATTTTCAGAGTTGATAATGCTTAGAAAAATTAAGGTTAATTACTTTTGAACTCCAAATGTTTATCATATTTAATTAATTTATTTATCATTTCCCAAATTTATACTAAGTCATTATCATATTTGCACTATTACATTAAAAAGTTCTTTTGACATTAAAAAATTTTTTTTGTTAAATTCATTTGAACGTCAATTGAGTAAACGTTAAAGATAATTTGATATAATATCAAAAAACAAGAGATAATTGAGTAAACGCGAAAGATGATTTTATATAATATTAAAAAATAAGAGATGAAGCCAACATCAGGGATTTAAAGTAATTAACCCAATAATATACAAAATTCACTTTTGATCAGATTTTTTTTTACTAATAAAAAAATATTATTGCCGAAATAATTTTTTAGTATAACGGAGCAAACATGAGAATACTTAGAAAAATTAAGGTTAATTACTATGAACTCCTAATGTTTATCATAATTAATTAATTAATTAATCTTTCATTTCTCAATTTTATACTAAGTCATCATCATATTTGTGCCGTTACATTAAAAATTCTTCTGACATTAAATTTTATTTTCCTTAAATTCATCTAAATGTCAATTGAGTAAACGCGAAAGATAATTTGATATAATATTAAAAAAATACGGGACAAAACAAACATCATATATTCAAAGTAATTAACTTAATAGTATACAAAATCCACTTTTAATCATATTCTCTTTGACTATTGGAAAAAAATAATGCCAAAATGACTTTTTAGTGTAACGGAGCAAAAATGAGGAATGACTTAGTATAATATTAAAAAGTGAAAAATGACTTAGTTAAATATGATAAATATTAGAAAATTTAGAGTAATTAACACAAAAACTAATCAATATCATAATTTTCAAATTAAAGAAATTCTTAGGAAGTCATTTTCTATTTGTGATTTTACTTAGTATTTTCCTTTTTCAACGGATTAAAGGAAAAAAAAGGTGAAAGATGATTAATTAAATATGATAAATATTAGAGGATTTAGAGTAATTAACTCAAAAAGTAATCAATACCAGAATTTTTAAATTAAAGAAATTCTTAGAAGTCATTTTCTATTTGTTATTTTACTTACTATTTTCCTTTTTCAATGGATTAAAGAAAAAAAAAATAAGCGAGACAAAAGTATATAAATAAATGTGAGAAAGACGTATAAGCAATATTTTTAAATTTGAATTGATTAGTAAATCAATCAATAAGTTGATGTTCAATTGAACAATCGATTCAATTTAATTAGTTTAAAATAATAAAAGTAAAAATATATGTATAATATTTAAAATAAAAAAAATTAAAATTGATTTGAAATTAACTAAACAGATCAATGATCAAATTTATGATTTTACCAATTTGCTTGACTAATTCTATTTGAATTTCAAAACACTGCATATTAAAATTTCAGAGTTAGTGATGTTTAGAAAAATTAATACTGAAAATTTTGGAATTGATGATGCTTAGAAAACTCAATTACTACAACAAATTTCAAATTAAAGAAATTCTTATAACGTCACTTTCTATTGGTAGTATTACTTAAAAATTTTTCTTTTTCAGTAAATGAAAGACAAAAAAATAAACAGGACAAAATATGTAAATAAATGTGAGAAGGACATAAAATTAGTGTTTGTAAAATCAAATTCATTAGTAAATTAATGAATTAATTATTTTTAATTGATTGATTTAATTAATTTAAAAATATTATTAAAATAAATTTAATAAATTAAAATAAATGTATAATATTTAAAAATAAAAAATATTTTTATAAATATTTTAAAATTAATTAATAGTCTAAATTAATAATTTTATAATATGACTTCCCGGTGGAGCTAAAACACTGCATATAAGTCAAAGTTGAAAATGTCGGTCCAATCAAAGACTAAAATGTTATACGTAATTGCCTTGCTTTGACAACCGAATATATCCAAGGAATGGGTCAAAAAAATCGAGCCTAATAATTCCACGAGGAGTAAATACCTAACATGAATGATAGGTGAAACTTGTGTGATGAGAAAAATTGCACTAAAACAACGTTTGATTGCCTTTTTCTTATAATAATTGTTGAGTTTATTTAGTCAATCGTTCAATTTTTATATGTATTAGATTTAATTTTATATTTTTATTAACTTTTTGTATTTAAAAAATATATCAAATACAATTTTAATAGTAACAATATCTATATTAAATTGTATTTGACTTCATATTCTAAATATAAAATTTCACTATTTTGTTTATATGATTTTTTTATTTTTATATATTGTTAAATAGATTTTGTATTTAGAAAAGAAAAAAAAAGGCAGTGGAATGATACTTAATTATATTTTAGTATTTTCATCACCGGAAGAATACTTATATCTAGGGCTGAGTGCAAGAAGTGGAAAATTTTCAAATCAAACCAAAAAATAGAATTGGATTGATTTTGAACCGAAAAAAATCTCAAAAATAAAATAAATGGAACAATTTTGAATCTTTATATATCTCTGGAGCGAAAATTGAGCTGAAACCATTTCAACCCTAAACTAGACTGAAATCACTGAAACCTCACCGATATATATATATATACACACACTCACTCAACCTATATGACTTATAAAACTAATCAATTTTTTAATTTGAATATTAAACTTATTAATTTCATTTAATTATTTAGATGATTTATCCAAATAAATTATGTAATGAAAATTATCAATAATTTTATTCGTTTATTATAAGTTTTCTCTCTTTTTAATTAAATGGTTAAATAAAATGTTTAACTAATTATTATTAATAATTGATATGATATGACTAACTAAATTAATCAGTTTATTAGAATTAAACTTCTTGATTTCAATTAGTATATAAACATAATAATAGATACTATTTAATTTTTATTTTATTTTAAAAGTGATAAACTTAAATTTTTTTAGTGATATGAAAAGTTGATAATTAAAAGTTTGAAGTACTAAATATCCAACTTATATCAAATCAAATTAAATCGCATTAAACAAATTGAGAACTGAATCAAACCATCCTTAAAATTGGAGATGATATTGATTTTTTAAAAAAGAGTTCTCCGAAAATTTGAAATGACTTCAAAAAATTTTAAATCCCTAATCGCTACGTGCTGTGCTCACCCCAACTTATATCATTTTACAATGCTAAATAGGCTTCCTCAATGGGCTTTTTGGGCTCAAATTTGACCCTGTGATCAGTATAAATTTGGGTCGAATTTGTCCCTGTGAATCACACAAGTGAAGACTAGAAATACTTCAACAATGAAATAGCGGATATAAACCTGTTATCATTTTCTTTTGGGGAAGAAAAAGTAAGTGGCCTACCCTAAGCCTTGGCCTTAAATTTATTGTCATCATATTCTATTTGCAGTGCTTTTGTTAAATCCTGTGGGACCGAACGCTACTTTCTCACGCGTCATGACCTTCCGATGATCAAATTGCCCTTGAACAAAATGCATGCATGATGGACGGTCTAGACACTTATATCCCCATATGGTTCGATATTAAGGCTGCCCGTGCCATAATTTATAAACCCGTGACATCGACGGTCCAATTTTTAAATCCCCATGTTACGTGATTCCAGAATATAAACTAGTAATTTACAAAGACATAATATTTAATGTAGTTATTATACTCGAACCGTTCCTTGACTTCCTTTGGCTTCGTCAGTGGAAAGACAAAATATAAGCAGGCAGGAGAAGGAGGCCCCACAAATTCTAGCAATCTACGGCTACTATTGACACAATCACCATTGGATTAATTTGGATCATGTATGGCCGAACATATATGTGTATCCGGTCAATAACACACTACCCCAAAACACCAACGTAAGACCTAATCTTTTAAGAGTTTAGTTTAGTTTAGTTATTACCAAGTCCACCATTATACCTATCACATGATGGATCGGTTTAACGGACACTTACCTTCCCTTCCTATACATACCATTTTCCTTTCTCCTAATGCAATGCCACAAGATTTCTACTTAATTGCATACATCAATTCTCTCAGTTAATCCCTTTCAACCCATGGGAAATTATTTGACAACCCAATCATCATTATTAACCGTTGGAAAGGTAATTCTATCCGACGGCACAGTACATGAATTTGACAAACCCTTAACCGTGGCTGAGCTGATGCTAGAGTACCCACAACAAGTGGTGGTGGAGTTCCACTCAGATTTGACGAATAATAAGAGGCCAATGCCATTACCAGCTGACAAGAAGCTTGAAAGGAACAAAGTGTATCTAATGCTGCCCATGAAGAGAGGAAAGCCAGCGTCATTTTCATCAGAAGAAGCAAGGCTTGTTCTTTCTAGTGCGACGTCGGTTTTACGTTCACGGTCTCTTCTATCTTCGTCGAGGTTTCTTCCCTTGTTTGCTTGGATTTGCCCTGCAGGTGTTGAAGAGGAAGGACGCAAGTCTGTTGTGCAGAAGAAGGAAAGCGAACCGGAGCTGTTGGCGGAGATTTTGGATGGCAGGGCGGAGTATTTGAGCAGGCAGATTTCCGGGAAAGGCTGGAAACCTAGCTTGGATACCATTAAGGAGAAGAAGGTAGAAAAAAAGATACCTCACTGGTTGTTTAATTTTAAAGGTTAAATAATTGATTAGGTTTTGTTGTCTGTAATATGTGGGGTTTGTTGTGTTAATTGGTTACAGTTAGAGGAAGAAATGGTGAGAGATGTGTGCATGTTCGTTGTGTCTATTTGAATAGAGAAAAGGTCAACTGAACTCGTTTGAGACTGTTGATTAAAAAGCTAATTAAAGTTTTTCGTTTTTAAAGGATGAAGCTAATTAAAGTTAAATCTTGGATGATTTTCCAGTTTCTGCTGGGTAATGAAATTCATTTCTTCTAAAAAAAGTTAAAAATTTTTTTCATTATTATTTTTAATATGGAGAAGTTATATATATATATATATATATAAAATAACAAATTAGCAAGTCGAACGATAAAATTGAAATAAAGATTAGTAATCGATTTGGTTAGGTTCGAATCGATTTTAATATTTTTAATTGTTATAAATATATTTTAATATTTTCTATTTTTAAAGTTATTTTAATAATATTTTATAAATTTATTTATTATTAAATTAATTAAATTAAACTGATTAAATGGGTTGGAATGACATAATTGAGAACTGATTCATTAACTGATCTAATTTATAAAATATTGGTGAAATGTGTGTATATGAATTATTTAGGTTAACACAAATTTGATTTATAAAATATTGGTGAAATGTGTGTATATGAATTATTTAGGTCAATACCAATTTATGAATTTATTATGAGAGTATCTTCATAATTTTATGAATTGTGAAGGATGTATTATTAATTGAAAAAAAGTAGAGATATGCTTTTTTTCATTGAATATATATATATATATATATATATACACACACATATATAAAGTCAAAGCAAAAACAAACCATTGATGTGATAATTTATTTGAGTTTGACTTTGTTTAAGTCACATTGTAAATAGTTGAATCATTCATTAAATTATTAATTAATTAATTGATTTGTAATGCTACATTAATTAATTTTTGATTCATTAAAATGTTTTTTATTTAAGTAATTTTTTAGTGAATTAATTATTGTAAATATAACTGTATTCTTACAAACATATTACTATTTAGTTTGTCTGTCGATACTTGAATTTCATGGTAAATGTAAATTAATTATTTTTTAATGTGATACTTATTAATTGCGAAATAATTTTTAACAAAGTGAAATAATTTGATTTTATTTTAAACGGTCAAGTATAATTTAATTGATTTATTTATTTTCCTTGAATTGATAGGAAACAAATGATTCATTTAAAATTTGGTAATTATAATTATAAATGAATTTTGTATCAATTTAGTGAGTGTAACATTTGAAATAACAACTTAATAGATATACGTATCAATTAAACTAAATATTTTTATTAATTGATATGATGAATGTTTATTTATTAAGTTTGCCATAAAAACTATTTATTTTTCATAAAAATTATTTATGATGAAGGTTATTATTTGTTAAATTAATATTAGTAAATAAGTGATCGATAACTCTATAATATTATTATTGTATTATATTAATTAATTGAAAATTATAAAATAACTAATTAAAAAGGAAATATATAAAAGAAACAAAATATATACAATAAAAAAAGTATTTTAAAATAAATAAAAAATTAATTATTTATATAAATCAAATGATAAAAATATAAATAATTTAAATAATATTAATTTAAAAATTATTTGTTTAGATATTTTTATATCTAAAATAAAAATAAAATAATAACTTTTCTTAATTATTTTATAATAAATTTTTGCATTACAATTAAGGCAATGCTCGAGTTTATGACTTGTTAAATTATACAATGTGTTTATTCTCCCCTTATTATTACCCTTTAGGTACTCCATCGAGCAAAATCCAAATATGATACTTTTGTTTTAGTCAAAATTTAAGTCTTCATTGTTTTTATAATCATCAACTAGCATACATAATTATCCTTTAGCTCTGATTAGTATTAAAAATTGAAAGCTCTAAAATTTTAATTTTGCGGATAAATTTAGAAATGATGATTGAAAGAGTTATTAATAATAAGTTGTTTTACATTCTTTTTATTAAACATTAATCTGTTTCTGTCTATGCCTCAAATCAGCATGCCCTATAACCAAAGGGCGAAACTGCACTGGAGTTAGAGTGAGCTGTAATCCAGGATAATTTATGTAAAAATTTAAATATATATATAACTTCTACATAATTAAATGTTTTTGATATTTTTCTCTTAAACTACACATTTAATTAAGTATCAAAAGAGAGTGTTCTCGAGTCAAAAAAAAAAAAAACAGATCTATTATTTAACCTAGAGTGAAAATATATTTATAATCTAACCCAAAGTAACTAATTACACCATTGCCTTTAACTAACAACTGCATCAAATGCTTGAGTTTTTTTCAGTATACATAACTGCTAAATATGGCAAAGGTGTGTAACATATAATTTGTGAAGAGAAGAGTTAGAATTCCACTCCCCTCTGTAGTTGGAGGTATCTAACCATTTTTACTACTGGTCCAAAAAAAGATGACAATTCTAATGTTGAATTTTTAAATTTAATAGTGGGTTTGGTAGAAAAATGAATTTTATAATTTTTATAGAATTTTATTATTTTTATAGAATTTATTTGTAGTTTATATTTTGTGAGTTTGATATATATAAAATTTTATTTCAATAAATTTTTGAAATCGATTAAAATTAAAATAAATCCTATCAAATTTAATAGAATTTTTAAATAATTTTTAAAATTATAAAAAAAATTTTATTATAATAAAACAACTTTAACTAAAGTCTAATTTTTTCCGTCTTTTTTATTCTCTCTCTACTTTCTTTTCTTTCCCCCTTTTTTAATTTTTTTACATTTATAAAAGTTGTAAAGAATAATATGAGGATATTTCTATAAAAATAAAAATGTTTGATTGGATTTTACACTTAAATCAAATATAAAATTTATCTATTTGAAATGAAATTTTATTTTTATTTTATAATATAATGAATATAAACAATTATTTGTAAAGAATCTATGAGAAATCTATTTATAAATAAAATAAATTTTAAATTATAATTGAATCAAATGCTATATAATGCTTTCTTAGCATTGGAAAAGATAATTTTATGTTGTTGAAATTTGAACTCTTGAAGCTTACTTTTAAATAGCTTTAATTTTACTATTAAAATAAGACATTAATTTCATTAAATCTCAGTTGGATGGTCTCAACCACAAAATTTTATATGTATAAAAACTTAAGGTTTCAGTCGTTAATTTATATTTGTATTTATATTTTAAATAAATATTTAATTGAAATTTTAATATATTAGTAAATTATTGATTTGTGATTACTAACAAAATATTTTAGTAAAAATAAAATACATAATATAACTATAAAAATTTATTATTTAGTTACTTTTTAATAATAAGATAATAAATAGTGAATATATTTAAAAGTGTTTAAAAAGAAAAAAAGTAAATTATTAATAAAATGCTTTCAATACATGTATATGAATTTAAAAATTAATGAAAATTAAATTAAAATAATAAATAAAAATGTATACGAAGGGTCAAGATTAATGTTATATTTATTGTAAAATCATATACATATTTTTATGTATATGTTCATGAGAGATCTAATAATAACTTGTCATATCATCATATATATAGTTAAACTCAAATAAATTTTGTCACATTAGTATTTTGTCTTAAGTTTATATATATAACCCATTGCAAACTCGTGTTTGAACGAATTATAGTGTAAAAAATTTTCATAAAATAATTAAACAAATTTTCATCTTATTTTTTATCAAAAATATAAGAACATTAAAATAAATCATTTTCAATTTAATATTATATAAATTATTTTATATTTTATCATTTAATTTAGATAAATAATTAAATTTTATTTCTTTAAAATATTTTTCTTATATTGTATAAATTTTATTTTTATATATTTTTATTTTAATTAGATATTTTATATTTTTCAATTAATTAATATAATGTAATAATGATATAAAATTGTAAGTCATTTATTTATTAAATTTTTAATTTGATAAATGATAAATGTTCATCATAAATAATTTTTATGATGAACTTAATAAATGAATAATAGTCATTATAAATATTTTTTGAGATGTTGATGATAATAATAATAATAACAAATTTTTTAATTTTCTATCAAGAATATTTAATTCGATTGATATATTTTCATATTTTTCTCAATCAATGAAATTTAGCTAATTATTTATTTAATCAATCCTATTAAAGTCTTTTATATCAATATATCTTAAATAGTTTTTTTATCAATTTAAAAATTCACCTTTTATCTCTCTCTCTCTCTCTCTCTCTCTCTCTATATATATATATATATATATTATTTTTTAATTTTAATATACTACTAATACCTTAACTAATAATGATTTCAAGTTTTATTTATAAAAATTGTTTTGTAAATAAAAAATTTTAATCGTATTTTAATAATTTTTATTTTCTTTTTCTTGATTCTTAAGTTAATTAATTATGAATTTAAATTTTTTATGAATTTTTTTCTTATTTAGTTGTTGAAGGTATTTTTAATAATTCTTTTCAATCATTAATTACTAAAGTTTAATAATTAATTTTGTTTATTTTATACTTTTAATTAAATTTTACTATATTTAAATTAAAAGTTGATTTAAATAAAGTATATCAACAAAGTTATATATATATATATATATATATATATATATATATATATATATAGGTGTGAGAATATTTTAAAGTTGTATTAAAAAATATCTAAATGAGAAAATGTTATATGTTAATTCGTAGATGAGAGTTTATCATTGTTTCAACTTTCTTATACATAATAGATTTCATCTAATTAAATTTTTTAAAAACAAGTGATATTAAAAAATTACATCTTATAAATGAAGGTTTTTATATTATTTATTAAAATTAAAATTTATTTCATATATAAATTAAAGTTAATTATTAATACTAAAATTAAATGTGTTATAATTAATCTTACAATAAATATAAAAATTAAATATTTCATAATTACTTTAACATTAGTTGTCATTAATACATGATAAGAAATTAATCTCTAAAAAATTATAAAAAAGATGAATCAGAAGATTAATTAATGCATAAAACGTTATAAATCAATAAATGATTCCTAAGAATGACTTACCATGTAGGCTTAAACAAAGTCAAATTTTGACTTATTTTTGCTTTCGCTATATTTGATGTTATATGTTATTGTTTTCGCTATATTTGATGTTACTGCCTTAACTTGTACAAGTTTTCAGGCTTTTTTCTTTTTTGGGTTGGCTACGCTTCATATTTGCAATTTTACTTATCTAACGACGTGAAAATAGAATTGGTATCTGAGTCTAGATAAATTTATGTAAAAATGAATGTCAAAATTTAGATCTTATTAATATAATTTTCATTTACAGTACGGTAGGGAAAAAGGGACATGGAATCATAACCCGATAGTCTTGATTATTTATGTAGAACTATATGTGAAAACAGAATCTCATCAAAGAATAAAAAGTCGAAACAATTTAGGCCCATGTATGTCCATGGATCAGCTCTCGGGATGGCTTTGTAAGACCAAACAGGCACAAAATATTGTTTAGGGCTTTTTGGTTTACAAAGGCATTGATCGCGACTTATGTTGCGACGATGAATGGGCATGAATTGCTGTTCAAACAAAAAATATGGCATGAATTAACCAAGAGATTCATGTGGCTGTGTAGTGGCAGGGAACCAAATGGATAAGAGGGAAAAATTGAACATGGGTTGTTGAAGCTGAGGTCACATAATGATAATGAAATTAGCTATATTCATAATGTACACATAACAAATCATAATTCCTTGAGAATTATAACCCATAATAAAGGGTTCTTTATTAATCTAACTTCCATAATTTCATCATTCCAGTTGGTACATCTCCCAGCACAGCTTAGCATTCATGATTAAACTCATACAATTCTTCTCCCACCTCATTATCATCCTAACCACCTATACTTCCAAAAAGATCTCTATTAGCACAGATCTGTGCAATTATAATTTTTTGAAAATTGGCTTGAGTTCATATTACTAAGATTGTAAGTTGTTAGGATACTCGACACCAAATCAATTTCTAATGAAATGAGGGTTAGACAAGATATTTAGCTTACATAAGATATTTTGCACATTTTTAAGAGATTAAAACTCTAAATTCCTCTCCAAGTTATCCCAATCTTTAGTAATGACTTTAATGCGGGTAAATGGTGGAAATGTACAAAAATCTTCTTAAATTCCTCTCCAAGTTATCCCAATCTTTAGTAATGACTTTAATGCAGGCAAATGGTGGAAATGTACAAAAATCTTCTTAAGTTAATTTTATGATAAGTGGTAGCTCTACTGGAGATGGCAATAAAACCGGAGGAATATGTAAAAGCAGATAACCTTCCACTAAACATCAAGTTGCTTTCTCCAAGAAAACACTCGTAATTTTTATTATTTTTGTTCTTTTTTTCATTGTCCATACTATTAATTAAGCTTTTTCTAATGAGGCATACAGAAACAGACTGAAAATAAGTTGCTAATGGCGTCCCATTAGATTAATTGATATCTACTGTTGAACAGCCCAGTATCCATATTTCCTTTTTTTACACACGATGTTCACAAATGACGAGGTTTTGCTTACTTTCCTAGAAATAGAATATTAACCTTTGCCGGACAGCCGCACAAATGAACCTATCATATCTTTTCCGTCTTGGAAAAACTCAGCAGTCCTCTTCCTAAGAAACAAACCCAAAGGGTTCATGTTAATATTAAGCCCTAATCACATTAAATACTTAAACTTATTTTTTATATATATTTTTACTGTTTTATTCAAATATATTAAGATAGATAATTTATCCAGATTTTTTATATTTATTTTTATTTTATTCATAATCAGATTTAGAAATAAGTCATGCATGCGACTTAAGAAGTACCAAAATTTTTAATTTTTAATGTTATGATTTATAATTAGATAAATTTTATACTTATTGAAATTTTTGTCAAAATAAAAAAAGTACTTCTCGCACAAAAAATCTCATTACTCAATGTATAAAACTTGAGCAATGTAAAACATTTAGAAATTAAAAATAATTAATGGCATATATATATATATATATATGCACTGTTTTTTTTGGTTCAAAGCAAGCCAATTAAGAAACAAGTAAAGGTCATCTGATAATGTTGTGATTTAAAATTCACCTGCTCCTAATGCGTTGCCACCATTTAGCAGCGCTTCTGCTGACTCCATTTCTGACGTCGCTTTCAAGCGAAGTTGCTTCCATCTCTATTCAGAATCCCGTGATTGTAATCAAGTGCGCTTCAGTCCACAGGCAGCTCAGGTGGACCTCTATAATCTTTAACATCTAATTTATAGTTCTGACTTGATTTTCCAGCAAGTAATTTTCTTTTTTTTTTTTTTAGAATAAAAGGATCCGGTAAGTAATTCTAATTCCACTAAATTAAAGTAGTTTGTTGCATGATTGATCTCTATTTGATCCTTTGTTTGGGAATGGGAGAAAGAGGAGGACGAGAAAATATGAAGAAGCAAGGGAAAAAAAATTAAGTGATTTATACACTTTTGGGCCCATAATTTTGTTTCTCTTCATTTTGAGAATAAAATAAGGAGAAAAGAAAATTAATTACTTTTTTACCCTTTAAAATATAATAATGATAAATTTTATTTAAATTATAAAATATAAAAATATAAATTTAACTTTCAAATACTTTTAAAATATACTTTTTCTACATTTTTTCTCTCTCAAATTTTTCTTCTTTTCAGACAAAACAAAAGATTATATATTCTCTCTCCCTTTACTTTTTTCACTCTCAGTTTTTCTCCCTTCACTTTCTCTCCTTCCTCTAAGTTTTTCAAACAAAGGGTGGAGGTCCGTAAAAATTATCACATTATATAGCTCATTTAATAAAGAAAAAGTGGAGAAAAATATAAAAAAAAGGTACTTACTGCGTTACTTTAGTATTTGGCATAATTATTTTGGCTAGACTACGGTAAACTGTAGTTAAGTGATTTATTTCAGTTAAAGTACTAAATAAATATTTAAAATTATTTTAAAGTGGTAATAAAAAGTAAAATAATTTTTTTCGTTAAATCCTTAAATTTATATTATTTTATTATAAAAGTTCACAATATTAATTTAAGGAGCATTAACTTAAAAATAATAAGTGAGCAAGGCGAAAACTATTTTCCATCTTTTATCCCATCCTCTTGAAGATAACAAATTTTTTCCTATCTTTGCCTCTGTAGGAACTTTTCGTCCTACAAGAAGCACTGTTGATAGTACTTTTGCACATTATTATATATTTGTTTATCTAATTTTACCTTATATCTACTGCAATTTGATAAATGAATAAAATTATTATAAAATTTGGGAATATTTTTTACGCAAAATAACATTTATGATGAAATAATACAAGTTTATGAGTAAATTTTATAAAAAGTTTATTTTATTTTTTATTATAATTTTACGACAAATTTAACAATTTATTTAACATTTTAAGTGATTTATTTCTCTGGTGTAATAAATCCACCTGGTCGTGGCTCCTAAAAAATGTTGTCAATCTCAAACTCCATTTGTTTTGTAAAAAAATATTTTCTTGAAAATATTTGTTTTTTCATCTTTTGATGTTTGATGTATTAATAAAATTGGCCCTATAAAATATTTTATTGATTAATAAAAATAAGTCATTTTTTTAAAAAATGACTATTTTTTAAATAAGTCATTCTTTTTAAAGATAAAGTCATTTTTTAAATTTTGATAAATTTATTAAAATAAAAAAATTATATAAATACATATTTATTAATATATTCATTATCATTAAATATTTTTAACTATTGATATCCATATTAGTGATTAATGAGATTTGTAAAAATTATATTTTAATAAATTTGTTCACATATCAAAGAATAAAGAGTATAAATATAAAATATTTATAATTTAAATTTTATTATAATTTTATAAATAAAAAAAATATTTTTAAAATATTTTAAATGTTAAAAAATATTTTTTAAAAAAATATAAATAAAATTTTTTTTTCTGTAAAAGTGTACGCAGCTTAATATATTATGTTTGCCGGTCATTAGGGGAAAATTTTCAGACTGAGCGTATCTGAAGTTAGGAGCAAATTTCATCGATTGGATGATCTAACAACCTTTATTTGTGGACCTACCTGTCATAACACACCGACTGCCTAATGAGAACATGCCACCCGTCAGTTCACAACCCTGGACTTCATGGCCTTACTCTTCAAAAGGGCAGGTAAGTTCACTAATGAATTGCACTGTCCACCCACAAAGAAAAAGCTCACTTAAACTATTCTTTGAAGTCTAAACAGCTAAACACCAATTTACACATCTAATCATCAAAGTTGTTCTCTTACATCTTCCAGTGCTGCAAATTACGATATATATATATATATATATATACTACACGACCTTTAACTTCCATCCTCAAAGGAAAGTAAAAAAAAAAAAATATATATTTTTTCACCATGCCCAAACAATGGTTTCCAGTTCCACCACCATATCCATTAGCATTTTCTTGCTTCTCTTGGTAGGTATTTCTTGGCACGCCACCAAAGCCATGGAGCCATTTGCCTGCGACCCAAAAGATGAAGCGATAAGCAACTTGCCGTTTTGCCAAGTGAAGTTGCCCATACAGGATAGAGTTAGAGATCTCATTGACAGGTTGACATTAGCGGAGAAGGTTGGTTTGCTAGTTAACAATGCGGGTGCTGTTCCTCGGCTTGGGATTAAAGGGTATTTAGTGGTGGTCTGAAGCTCTTCATGGGGTTTCTAATGTGGGTCCAGGGCCTAAGTTTGGTGGGGTCTTCGCTGCGGCCACTAGCTTCCCTCAAGTTATCACTACCGCTGCTTCTTTCAATGCTACGCTGTCAGAGGCTATTGGGCGGGTGAGATTAATTTTCAAAAATCCACATTTATTTATTTGTATTTGTCAAAGTTAATGGATAAATTTAGCTCCACTTAAAATCTAATTAATTAGAAAAGGGATACAAGGGTGATGGATTAAAGCTATACAGGGAAGGGAATTGTAGCAAGAGATAAGCCTTTCTGTTGCTTACTTTCTGTTATGGTGTGCTTTACATTGGAGCTGTGTGGATCATAGTTTTGTACCTTTAACCTTTTTTTTTTTTAAATCATTTCGCCTTTACCTTTGTGTGGAAAAAAAGAAGAAGAGAAAATTGGATGATATAAAATAGAGAGATTGATTTTGTAATTTTTTATTTCTTATTTAGAAAAGATGGAAAAATAGAAAAAAATAAAAAGAATGAAATAATATATATTTAATAAGATTGATTTTGTTGTTGTATCCATTTGATAACTACAAAGCCGAAACTTTTCTATTTCAACTAGTGGTATGATTAAAAAATGATAAAGAAAAACAGAATTATTTGGTTCACTATATTAATAATTGATTCGCAATAACTACTTTTATATTATTTTAGAGCTTTTTTTTTTTTAAGAATAATTTTAGAGCAATTGTATTTTTCCTAGAAGCAGTTGGCATCAGCTTCAATAAGAGAGACTATTATTTGAGTGGTTGAGTTCTACCAGGGCAAGTTGGGCATTTTTATAGTTTACAAGACAATATTGATGCTGAAGTGCTGCGATATCGTACGCAGGTCGTGTCAGATGAAGCAAGAGCAATGTATAATGGAGGATTCTGTGGGCTCACATATTGGAGCCCAAATGTCAACATATTCAGAGACCCAAGGTGGGGCCGAGGACAGGAGACTCCCAGTGAAGATCCTTTAGTAGTCGGTAAATATGCGGCTAGCTATGTTAGGGGTTTACACGGAATTGACGGTAACCAGCTGAAGGTTGCTGCTTGCTGTAAGCACGTCACCGCCTATGACCTCGATAACTGGAATGGAGTGGATCGGTTTCACTTTAATGCGAAGGTACATTTATATTATTTTAATAGCCAAAGAATTAAATAAATATCTGATTTTTGATTAAAAATGACAATAAATAATAAAAAATTTTTCTATTAAATTTATTTATAAATTTATATTATTTCGTTATAAAAATTTATTTTCATTAAAATTACACTGTTTTTATATTATTTCTTCATAAAAATTTAAAATACTAGTTGAAGAAGAATATTGACTTAAAAATGAAAAATAAGCTGAGCAAAAATTATCTTTTATCTCACTTTCATGATAAGAAAAATGTTCATTATATTTCTACTTCTGCAAGGACTTTTCGTCGCACGAAAAATACTTTTGACAATATTTCTATATATTATTATATTTTTATTTAATATATTTTTTTATATTTATTATAATTAAATGAACGAGTATGATTATTATAATATTGAGAGTAACTTTGATAAAAAAAAGATTTTTATAACGAAATAATAGAAATTTAAGAGTAAATTTGATGAAAAAAATATTTTTTATCTTTTATTAATATTTTAGAACAAATTCACTAATTTACGTAACACTTTAATCTTATTTTAATTTTGGCTAAGCTGTCATGAGAAAAATTCACATGTGAATGTAATTATTGATTTATGGGCCGTTGAATTTATAAACGAACCACTAGATAAAATGATGGTAATATGTTTTTCTCAAAAAAAAAGGGTAAATATAGATTTTTTTTTTAGACAGTGTGATATAATAAGTGCAATTAATGAAATCCGTAATTAGCTGTTAGTGGATGGAGAGAGAAATTTTTATTATAATGCTCTAATGAAGGAATTTCTACCAATTAGGGTTGAACTACAGACCGTACGAGTTTCGGGGCATCACTCTTACTATTAGACTAGAGATCACTTGCTGATGGTAATATATAGATCATATAGTATAATTCAATTAACTGGCAGTATGAGTTGCAGGATTACAGATATGGGCTCACAATTAATTGTCCCATTACCTAGTACTCTATATTTTTGTTCTTGCCTAATAAAGTTATTTCCTTTCTTATTTCAGAGGAAATTTTCTAGTATCATCTTTGTCTTTGCTTAATCACAGTTTTCTTCATGCGTTATAGTATTTTATTAAAAATATAGTATTTGTATATGTAAACTTAAATATAAATAATGTTAGATGTGTCACGTATGTTCTACTTCTCTTCTGCGCTTGCGAAACAGGTAAGCAAGCAGGACGTCGAGGACACATTTCGATGTGCCGTTCAGGATGTGTGTTAAGGAAGGAAAGGTAGCAAGTGTGATGTGCTCCTATAATCAAGTTAATGACATCCCCACTTGTGCTGACCCCAATCTGCTACGGAACACCGTACGAACCCAATGGGTAACAATCATTCATTTCCATTTCTCATCATCCAATTTTACTTTGATCGAACCAATTTTACTTTCCAATTAATTTATATATATATAGATACACACACACATATATATCCACAGGTACATTGTTTCAGACTGCGACTCAGTTGGAGTTTATTACGATAAGCAACACTACACATCAACTCCCGAAGAGGCAGCTGCTGATGCCATCAAAGCAGGCCTAGATTTGGACTGTGGTCCATTCCTTGCAGTACACACACAGGATGCAGTTAAAAGAGGGCTCCTAAATGAGCCGGACATAAATGGAGCTTTGCTTAATACTCTATCGGTCCAGATGAGGCTAGGAATGTTTAATGGCGAGCCATCTGCGCAACCATACGGGTACCTAGGCCCAAAAGATGTATGCAGCCCAGCTCGTCAAGAGCTAGCCCTTGAAGCTGCTAGACAAGGCATTGTTCTTTTGAAGAACCATGGTCCTTCATTGCCATTGTCCACTCGCCGTCATCCCACTGTTGCTGTCATTGGTCCCAATTCCAATGTTATTGTCACTATGATTGGAAATTATGCTGGTAAAGATTTTTAAAATTTTTATCTACAGCCCAATATTTTGGAGAGAAAAAACAAAAATAAGATTAACATATTTTTCCTATTTTGGGGCCCATTAATTAGGTGTGGCTTGCGAATATACTACGCCCTTAAAAGGAATAGGAAGGTATGCAAGGACAATTTACCAGCAGGGTTGTGCAGATGTGGGTTGTGTTAGTGACCAGCTATTTGGTGGAGCAATTAGCGCTGGCAAGCCAAGCTGATGCAACAGTTCTAGTGATGGGGCTGGACCAATCCATCGAGGCAGAATTCAGAGACAGGGCTGGGCTTCTTCTTCCAGGACGCCAACAAGAGCTTGTGTCTAAAGTTGCCATGGCCTGTAGGGGTCCAACTATTTTGGTCTTGATGTGCGGTGGTCCGATTGACGCTTCTTTCGCTAGAGATGATCCAAAAATCGCTGACATCATATGGGCTGGGTATCCAGGCCTGGTGGAGCTGCCATCGCTGATGTCTTGTTTGGGGCTACCAATCCAGGTATTGCTTTTAGTAAATTCATTATGTAAGATCATGCATTAACTATTTAAATTATGCTATCTATAACAACAATCAATTATTTTCTGATAGTTTCTAGTAGAATTTTTATTTTTAATAGTTGAAAACCTTTTTTTAATAGTTTCTAGTAGAACTTTTTTTTTTTAACAACGAATAGAATGTATTAAAATAAATGGAGGTTGGACTAATTGTTTGTGATTTTTCTTTCTCAGGTGGCAAGCTGCCAATGACATGGTACCCACAAGATTATATAGCAAATCTCCCTATGACAGATATGGCCATGAGATCAAGCCAATCAAAAGGATATCCAGGCAGAACATATAGGAAATAAAGGTGAAGTGGTGTACCCATTTGGTTAGCTACACAATCTTTGTCCAGAACATAGCAAGTGCACCTACCATGGTTTCAGTACCTCTTCACGGACGTCGCCATAGCGACGTGGGGAACACAACCATTTCAGGGAAAGCAATTAGAATGACACATACAAATTGTAAGAGGCTATCATTAAGAATTCAAGTAGACGTCAAAAATGTTGGGTCCAAATATGGGACTCACACATTGCTAGTGTACTCTAGACCACCGGCTGGACATTGGGCTCCGCACAAGCAACTGGTGGCCTTTGAAAAGGTGCACGCAGTTGCAGGAACACAGCAAAGAGTAGGAATTAACATACATGTGTGAAAGTACTTCAGTGTTGTAGATAGGTCTGGAATTCGAAGAATTCCTATAGGTGAACATAGTCTACATATTGGCCATATTAAGCATACAATTTCACTTAAAGCCACAGTTCTTGGGATGAGTCTTAGTCTCAATTTTGGCTAGATGATTACCCTGATCTGCCATTTCTAGTGGTGGCACATTGATTCAATTTCCAATTATGGACAAACTCTTCAATTTAAATTTGATTACCCATAAGAACAAAGAAATTTTTTTTTTTAAAGGAAAGAAAAATTTCTCTCGGTTTATACACTATTATTATATATTATATACTATAGATATTGTTGATGTATTGTTATCAAAATATTTCTTTTAGGACTTAGGTATTGGATTAACTACTTTTTTGGTTCACGAATATATGTGTACAATTGTTTGGTTGGATTCCGAAACCTACTTTTCCATAAATTCTATGATGCGATAAAACATTCTATTATTAATTTAGAATGATCTTTTGTGATTTCCAAGTTTTTTGGATTTAATGCGACACAATACACATGTCCAACTGTTTTGTTATACTATAATTCGCTAATAAAATGGTCAAATAAACATTCAAGAAACAAGTTTAGCCAGACTAAAATATTTGCCTCTATTCGTATATTCTGCTAACAATACTTATCGTATGATTCTTATACTTTATACCCTTAAGACCTAATCCAGCCAATCAAATATGGCCAATAAACTATAATCCCAAAAATAAATAGAAGTTAATAAAAGCATTCATTGTAAGTTTTCATATTCTTTGCATAATTTTAGACCAAAATATTAGCATGGCAGTGTAATCAAATGGGCGCGAAAAGAAAGAGTGATTATTTAAAATTGCTTATTTCTATTTATAAATTATTAGAAAGAGCTCCATCTTTATGCATTAGCTTGGTGTATATATCCGGTCTAGCATGCACTTTTATCCCTTGCCCCATTCTCCAACTTTAAAAATGGTTTGCACCATTCTATTAGTTGTTTCTATTTTTGCTTCTTTGCATACAAGCTGCAAAGCCCGAGAACCATTTGCTTGTGACCCAAAAGTTGAAACGACAAACAACTTTGCGTTTTGCAAAACATCATTGGCAATACAAACAAGAGTAGAGGACCTTATTGGACGTTTGACATTGCAAGAGAAAATAAGGTCGTTAGTGAACAATGCAGCAGCGATTCCACGACTGGGGATTCGAGGATATGAATGGTGGTCAGAAGCCCTTCATGGTGTTTCAAATTTGGGACCAGGAGTCAAGTTTGGTGGGAACTTCCCTGCGGCCACCAGCTTCCCTCAAGTCATCACTACTGCTGCTTCTTTCAATGCTACACTCTGGAAAACTATTGGACAGGTTACTACTAAGAATTTCATGGTTTTAACACATAGGAATTCTGCTATCATTATACTTTTCTGTTAATTTCCCCCCCCCCTAGATAGCATGTCTGAAATGAATATTTATAAAATTCATTTTATTTCAAAGTAAAATTTTATTTTTAAAATATATGTTATGCACTAGTAGGCTTAAAATTTATTTAAAATTTTTATCAATTGTAATCCAATCAAATTTGTGACTTTGCAATTTAAAATTCATTTAATAATTATATACATTTCGATAGTTTTGATCCAACAGAATAATTGATAAACTACTTTCATTTATAGATATATGAGATGTAAATATATAAGTGAATTCCATAAGGGTGGAGCTCCCTGCAACTCAGTGAGCTTAAACAGCTCCACTGAGCTTTAAAAATATATGGTAGAAATTTATATAAATTCTAGTAAATTTAAATTATTGACTCCATTAAGAATTTCCTTTTCATTCTACTCAAAATTATTCTTCTATATCTTGACTTTGACCGATTAAAATTTATAATTATTCACCACAGCTGCACTTTAAATTACAAAGTAAAAAGTATAGAAACTATAGTATTATAATGCTATCTTAAATAACTGAAATTGATATAATCCTAATTTTTGTATGTTTTTATACAAGATGAAAAAGAATTTATATCCAAAATCTACACAAAAATTCTTTTAATTTCAAATAATCATAAGAAATATTTATACCTTACTTTATATTTATTTAGTTTTTTATTTATATGATATTTATTGAAGATGAGAATTAAATTTAATAAAAAGTATTCATTTTTGAAGTAGTTATATGAGCAGTTTTACATTAATAGTTTAGTGGTTGAGCTTCTAACGCATAGTAGAAGAGCTCACTCTAATAGTTCTTGACCCCTTTAAATGTGCATAAAACATTATTATGAGTAAATTATCAATCAAAAATTCATTATTTAAGCAACAAGTTGAATAAGAAATTGGACAAAACAAAACTATTCATAATAAAACTATGGAAAATAGATTCAAATATAAACTCAATATTGACTTGAATTTTTTGATTGGATATTAAATATTAAAATTTCACTATATTTTTATAACTGTTCAGACATGATGGCCACAATAATCTAAACATTATAGTATCACATAAATTATTATATCATAATGCAATAATTAGTATAATTTTAAAGTATTTAAGTAATAATTTTATCAACATGTGATTATTTATCACTTTTAGATATTTTTATCTTGATAAAATTATTCAAAATAATGATAAAAATGATCACAAATAATTAATAAATTGCACATAATCTAAAATTTTACATAATGACATTTTCCAAAGTGATAAATAATTATATATACTAATAAAATTTACTTAAATCTTAAAAATCATACTAATTATAGTATCATAATACGGCATTGTAGTGTTGACTTGATATTAAAACGAATTGTTTAAAGCAATATTCAGTTTCTTCCACAAAAGAAGGAAAAACTCTTATCGCAGATCACAAGCCTGCAACATAATTAATTCATCTACGCAAATACTTGGACATGAATATCTTTGTATGAACCAGTAACAATAAACCAAAGAAGAATCATAGGGATTGCATTATGGGCTACTATAAGAATAATATAGTAGTTGAGGTAGCTGAGGCCAAAACTTTTCTTTTTGGTCTTCTGATTGCAAGGGATATTGGTCATCGTCAGCTGATGGCCGAAACAGATTACTTGACAGTAGTTCATGGTTAGCATTGGCTCTAAGTGGACTATTCTTATTTAGGAACAGTTATTCTAGATATTAAAGCAAGCAGTGCTTTTTTTTTTTTTTAATTTATTGTTCTCATGTACCTGGGCTTGCCAATGAGACAACACATGTTTTAGCTCACTCAACTCAATTAGAGGATGAGCATGTATGGATGAAGGAGCTTTCTTCTTTTCTGGACACTTTCCTTTGTCCTCCCTTTCCTGATTGAATTTCATCATCTTCTTCTTCTCAAAAAAGAAAAAAAAATAATACAGTATTGAAATTGCATTATTATAAATAACTTTGTAAAAATGAAAATAAAGTATATCATGTTACGAATAGAAATTAATATTTTCGTCGTGACGTGTGGTTAATTTCTTTATTAGGTGGTGTCGGACGAAGCAAGAGCAATGTACAATGGAGGAAAGGCTGGGCTCACTTATTGGAGTCCAAACGTCAACATATTTAGGGATCCTCGGTGGGGCCGAGGACAAGAGACTCCCGGTGAAGACCCTCTGGTGGCTGGGAAATACGCAGCCAGCTATATTCAAGGTCTTCAAGGAAATGACGTTAACAAATTGAAAGTCGCTGCTTGCTGCAAGCACTTCATGGCTTATGACCTTGACAACTGGAAAGGAGTTGATCGCTACCATTTCAACGCAAAAGTAAGTGTCATTGCCATAATTATATTAAATAAGTTTTATCAAATCAATGAATGTGGGTTAATGGGAAATGAGATTTCCTATTAGATTATTGGAAATTCTTATCCATACATAGATGTAGTGTCTGATAATTATATATGATACATTCATCTAGAAAATGAATTGATTATGATACGTTGGTCAATCATGATAAAATGGCAAGTTACAGCGATCACAATCTTACCATATTTAATTGATAAGTAAAGGGGTGTAATGGGAAAATAGTTTGTTAACAGGTAACCAGGCAGGAAATTGAGGATACTTATATTGTGCCATTCGAGATTTGTGTTAAGGAGGGTAAGGTGGCAAGTGTCATGTGTTCTTACAATCAGGTTAATGGCATTCCTACCTGTGCTGACCCTAACCTCTTAAGTAACACTGTACGTAAGCAATGGGGTCTTGATGGGTACATCGTCTCGGACTGCGACTCTCTTCAAGTCTTTTACGATCAGCAACATTACACAAAAACCCCTGAAGAAGCAGCGGCTATTTCTATTAAAGCAGGTCAATTCCTCCTCTGGTTAAGATTGCAAGCTCAAAATTTATCATCAAATTAACAAGAGGGAGTGATTAATTTACAGGCTTGAATTTGGATTGCGGCCCATTTCTTGCGACACACACCGAAGACGCGGTAAAAAAGAACTTTCTTAAAGAGGCCGACATTAATGGGGCCTTAGCTTATTTACTTACTGTCCAGATGAGGCTAGGGATGTTTGACGAAGACCCATCAACACAACCGTATGGGAACCTTGGGCCACTAGATATATGCACTCCGGCTCATCAAGAGCTCGCCCTGGAAGCAGCAAGACAAGGCATTGTTCTTTTGAAGAATCATGGTCCTTCATTGCCTCTTTCTGGTTGCCGTCACCGTACTGTTGCGGTGATCGGACCGAACTCTGACGTTACTGTTACTATGATTGGCAATTACGCTGGTGACCCATAATTAATAATCACTTTGAGATTACAATTTCGTAATTAAATTACGTGAACATTATATAAGTTTATTGTGACAGGAATCGCATGCAGCTACACTAGTCCATTACAGGGGATAGGGAGATATGCAAATACAATTCACCAAACGGGTTGCGCTAATGTGGGGTGTGTTAGTGACCAGCTATTTGGCGAGGCAACTGAGGCTGCAGGCCAAGCAGATGCAACGGTGCTAGTAATGGGACTTGATCAATCGATTGAGGCAGAAATGAGAGATAGAGTTGGGCTTCTTCTACCAGGACGCCAACAAGAACTCGTATCAAAGGTAGCTATGGCCTCGAGGGGTCCAACCATATTAGTATTGATGTCTGGTGGGCCTATTGACGTGTCTTTTGCCCAAAACGATCCACAAATTTCTGCCATTTTATGGGCTGGCTACCCGGGCCAAGCTGGTGGAGCTGCTATAGCTGATATTTTGTTTGGAACAACTAATCCAGGTACCTTTGCTTGCTCTACACACTTCCCACTATTTTTTATGATCCTCCACGACTTGCGTGTGGCATAATATATCATGAATCTGTGTTTATGTTTGTTCATCAATCCGGATCAATGTATATTGATATTTAACTGCATATATATTGAAGTACATATATATTAATCTTTACATATACATTGATATTGAGTTATATGTACATTAATTTTTAATTGCATGTTCATTGTTTTTAAAATTAAGTACATGACGTAACATAGGCCTAGATGCAGATATACAAATTGGTTATGTATGAGAAGAGAAATTCTTCTCAAACTAAACTAATCAATTTTTCAATTAATAGTTAACTTTTTAAAAAAATTAAAAAAGAAAAGTATAAAATTTTATCCTGTGATTTTTTTGGCAAATATGGTCTTGTAATTTGTTTATTAATAAAACTCTACTTTGTGGTATAACATCATTTGCAAAATAGTATCAGATCCGTAACTTCGTTACATTCATCTGACTTGGTATCAAATTCTGTATATTATTCCAATTAATTCTGTACGAGTACATAATTTCTTCACTTTAAATACAAATTTTATTTATTTTTTTTACTTTATATATATATTTGAATAAATTCTATTTTTTATCATTGTAGAATTTGTTCAAATATATACAAAAAATAAATAAAAAAAAATGAACAAATTATGTATTTAGAATAAAAAATTTTATATCTAATTTTTAGATAAATAATTAATTGAAATAATGTATAGAATCTAATATCAAATTATGTGGATATAAAGGAGTTATGAATGTGATATTATTTTGCAAACAACATTATACTACATGATAAAATTTTTTTAATAAATAAATCGCAAAATCATATTTACCAAAAAAAAATCACAAAATAAAATTTTGTACTTTTATCAATTAAAAAACTACTAAAATAAAAGAAATTTATTACATGCATCACATATTGGGATTGAATAACATATAATGAATAATTTATCAAGCCGTCTAAGAAATTTCCTATCATTGAGCCAAAATATATCGATTAAATTGTGACTTTTTCATGTGCCTTTTCAGGTGGCAAGTTGCCTGTAACATGGTACCCACAAGAGTACGTAGAAAACCTGCCAATGAAAAGAATGGCAATGCGACCATCAACGAGCTACCCTGGTCGAACCCACAGGTTCTACACAGGTCCAGTGGTGTACCCATTTGGGCACGGATTAAGCTATACTAAATTTGTCTATACTATAGCCAGTACCCTAACCCTTAGCGTTCCACTCTATGGACATCACCATGAAAACACACCCATATCAGGAAAGGCAATAAAAATTTCAAGAGTTAAATGCCACCAGCTTTCATTATTTGTACAAATATACGTTAAAAATGAGGGGTCGACGGATGGGTCTGATACGGTGCTAGTATTCTTCGTTCCACCAGCTGATGGACCATCCTGGGCGCCACAAAAACAATTGCTGGCGTTTGAGAAGTTGTCGGTTGAAGCTGGAAGCGAAAAAGGTGTTCAAATGAACATAGATGTGTGCAAGGACATGAGCGTAGTGGACAGGTCTGGAAATCGAAGAATTATAATGGGTCAATATAGTCTACGAGTTGGGGATTTAAGGCAGCCTCTTTATTTTATCAAGGCATGACAATTTTTGGAAATACTGATCAGCAAGATTATATTGGTATGTGATTATGTGCGGATGAGAAAAAAAGAACTTTATACTGTAATAATGCTTCCTTAAGGAGCAGTAGTAGGCTTGCTTTTTTTTTTTTTTTTTTAATTTATATCTAAAGGGTTTTCTAGTTTTGTTTGGTACTTTTCTTCTGTGAGTACTGGTTTCAAGCAAGTTTATATTTCCACAACTTACCAACGGATTAGAACCTAAGATCACAATATATGAACACACTTAGTTAAGGCAGCTTCTTTGTACAGTTGGTCCAAGTAAGCTTGCTTTGATTGTGTGGTTCTGTTCCTTTGTGGTCAGGATTGGGGGGATAGAGACTTTTCATAGGCTAACGATTAACCAGCTCAAATATGTAATCGATGACAGTCATTGATAATAAGTTTATTGTCTTTAGCTTAGACCAGAGATATTCCTTATGCCTTTGTCAGGTCATTGTTAAATGGACAATTCAGTCAGTACGTTCATTTTCTTTATCTAATTAAACATGAACTAGTCATAACTTACCCACTAGTTAGTTCTATTGGATTTTCATGCAAATATCAAAAATATAAAGGCAGTGACCATTAAGGTACATTTGGCTAGTAAGGCATTCAAAATGAGATTCATGCAACTTTGACACCTCTATTGCTAAAGAAGAAGTATTATTCTTGCCAAGTAACGTAATCACACCTTATCCCAGGCAATAGCAAGACTTTGCAGACCTCAGGACCCAATGTTCAGGTCCAATATTATCCCAGTGCAACGGATGAAATGACATTGTTTTATGGATCAGAATTTATTTTATAAATCCGATGCGAGACAATATTATCTAAAAGAAAAATATATATATGCATATATAACATTTGAATACTACTAAAAAGAATGTCAAAATGTAACTATGCGAATTAATGTTGTGCACTACTATCATTAAACTTTTGATTCAATAATATAGAAGTCGTCTTCAAAATTATAAAATCTCAAAATTAATGAGTTGTCAAACTGACAAAGTGAAAAATCATGCGCTACTGGAAAAACATGAGCTGTACATGCATTAGTCTTCTCATTCGGCACATGAGCTGTACATCATCGAAGAGCAAGATATTAAGTGAAGAGGGCACGCGGGAGATGAGCAATGTCAAGCTCATAATAATTAACATTTCCCAAATGAGAAACAAGAAATTGTCAAAGTACATAGCTAAGTAACAAACTCATTTTCGCTAAATACCTAGCTATATTTAACGTTGCATGTGATGTGGCGTGGTTGATATAGGTATAGGATGCTGTGGTCTTCTCTTTCAGTTCAGTGTTGAAAATGATCCCATGAGGTGAGCATGTGAAGTTGCAAAGCCAAGACAAAAAAACATCATAGGAGCAGAGGTAATGGCACTGATTTTGACATATACATATAGCCAACTATCATCATTTCTGCCCTGCTCTTTCTCTCTCACTCGCATATTTATTCATTAGTTTTTGCCCAACGAGAGAATCCAATATCTCAAACTTTAGCATCATCCTGGCGATTACCCGAAGTACCACTTGCTTGTACCTTCCGCACTACCTTGCTAGTTCATGCCACCACACCAAATTTAACTATCTACCATCTCACGTTCTCATTCATTTGCCACTTCGTAACATTTTCTTTTATTTTTCATTTTTCTTCTATTAACTAAGCTTTTGTTGAAATAGCTTATGGATTAAAATTTTCCTCCCATTGGACATCCATACATAATTAATTTGATAAAATATACTTCTTGACTAAGCAAAATTTCAAATTCAAATATCTTAATCTTAAATATTTTTTTTAAAAAAAGGAAAAAATGGACCTCCTTCATCATGTGATCTACATTTTATTTAACTAATACATTTAATAATAGCTAGCATATGAAATTTGACTATGTAATATTAAAATTATCTAATATCTTTCCATCGTGTTATCTACAAGATTTTGAGGTGTGTAGTTTAAATCTTTTTAATATTTTTTTAAACAGTTCTTTAACATTTGTGCATAGCACCATGTAAATTTAAAAAGACCCTTTTTCTTTGCTAATTGTTTTTGTTTTGAAAAAAACAGTTTGTCACTAACTTTTGGGAATTTGGCCCCAGTCACAGGGAAGCCTGATGCTTTGGCCTTCAAAGTTATTGGAAACTTTGGTGTATATAATACTATATATTTATAGATTTTTGGCAAGCAAATGGAATGTGGATGCTAGAGTAAACTATCTGAAAAAAATTTTCCTTTATATTACTTCCTTTGCTTTTGTAATTTTGGGTTAGAGTAAGTACTCCTTTATTCTGGCCATCTGGGCATCATTTTAAGGAGAAAAGCTTTTTTAACAAAGGCCGAGTCAGTGTGGGGAAGGACAGAAAAAGATTCCCAAAACTGTTGCACTTGCAGAGGTCTTATCAAGGAGCACAGACATAACTCATCAAACCTCCACGAACTCATTTAACTTTTCACATGTTTCCAATAATTGCGTGCCTCTGTTTTACCTTTTCTCTTTTCATCTGTTTTAGCTTTAATTCACTCCTAATTTACATTTTTTCCTTTCTTTTTTCCACTGCATAGGAAAAAAAAACAAAGAGGGCGCTCAGTTTGGTGGCTGGTTGATTGATTGATTTTTATTTATTTATTTATTGTATATTTATAATAAGATATTTTCAGAGTAAATCAAATATCAAACGAGACTAAATTTTTCTTAAAAGATATTATATCAATTAATGCACTTAAAAGTACTTATTATTTCTGAATTCAAGATTGATAATATAAAAATCTGAAAATGATTCGAATAAATTCATTCATTTTACATCACAAAATAATATATTCGGATGCAAATCTATGCATGAAAATAGTGTAGCAACAATTTTTCTGAATTCTAATAAAAAATTTTGTTATTTTAGTTGCGGCATGTGAAATGAGAGTGAATAATGGTGTTGACAAATATATCGTGAAATTATTTATCTTTTAAATAGCTAGCGGTCAAAGAACAGATGTTGAATATACGCCTTTTTTTTTTTTTGAAACCGTTGAATATAAAATTAGGGCCGAGTGTTATGTTAATGGAGGCCTGAATTGGGAGCCGGATCTGGTTCCTCTACGAATTATCTTTCCTCGACTTTGTGGATGGTTGAATAGTGCTACTTAAGTACCTTGGCTCAATGACATTTATTAATATTTTCCTAATTAAGTAGTCAGGAGATAATACCTCCAAAGACATACAAACCTTAAATTTACTTTGGTAATATATTTGGTTAGAAAAATAAAATTTTAATTTAAAATAAATATTTTAAAATTTCAGTATTTTTTATTTAATATAAAATAAAAAATTTAAATATTAACAAACATTTTATAATTATCTATATAAATATATAACAATCAAAGGCAGGAGCAAATGGGGCGTGAGATGGGCTAAAGTCCAAGACAGTTTAGGAAAATATATATATATAATTTTTATAAAATTAAATATTTTTGATATTTTTCTCTTAACTTACTCCTTTAATTAAACACTAAAAAAATGATATTCTTAAATAAGAAAATAGCCTGGTATGAGAATATATTTATAATCTAGCATAAATTAACTAAAATTTCTAATCACGCCATTGATAACAATCTTATTTATTTATAAGAAAATAAATCTATTTAAATAATAAAATTTCAAGAATACTGAGACATATTAATCTTTTAAAATTTTAAATTAAATTAAATTAATAAATATAAAAATAAAATAAAAATCATGTTTTTATTCTTTTTTAATATACCCAACGTGTCCTTATTATCTTAATAAAAAAAATCCTTAATGAAAATGAGATGAATTGAGCTAGTACTTCCATAATTCAGCATCTACACTCTACTTACAATAATTTTGTTTTAAAGGAAAATGTACAATTATTCATTCATATATAATTGCTAGCACTTCAAAATTTGGGTCAATTATCTTCACTTATGAGAAGTTCTTTCTTTTTTTTTTTTTAAGGAAATACTTTAGAGAAGTTGATACTTCAAGAATTGGTAATTTAATAATGCTGATATAATCAAACTGTTGGGTTTACAATAAATTTAATTTTCATCAGTGCAAGATTTTATGTATAACCTATGCTTCACAATATTTAATAAAATATCATAAGCCGTCCCACAAATATGATATTGGTAACTCCATCAACACTTGGATAATCTATATATATATATATATATATAGTTACCAAACATTCAAATCCACCGGCCAGTATGAATAGTTTTCAAATGAAAAGCGTGGCATAAAATGAAGGTATTTAATTTTAAACAAGTTTAGTATTTTTTATAGTTTTAGGGAGGGATGAAGCCGTTAGGAGAAGCAGATAGATTAACTGTTAGATGCATGAATTATTATTATTCTTAGCACTTGGACATCAAATGTCAGCTACTGGTTATTGATCAGTACTTGTTCCTTGTTCCTTTTGACAAAAAAAAAAAAAAAAAAAAAGAATAATAATCACGATGATATTGTAAAACACGCCAGCTTTTGATTCTTCAAACTAAAGTCCCTTCCTTATACTCTGCCAGATACAAACAATTTTTAGGCAATTTATAACATTTATTTTTTAATGCTAGCTATCATGCCTTTGACAATCTGTTGCGTCTTTTACCAGCTAACAAGAAGTGCTCTTTTTTTAAAAAAAATTAGTGAAAAATAATTCATATATTTCTATTTATGATTTTGGTTTCATTGGAATTTATTACTAGTTATATTTTAGAGCAAATATTATAAAAAAAAAATAATTAAAAAGATAGGGGTGAATTGAATTGTGTAAAGATTAAGCCCACAAATAAATTGGATATGTAATAAAATTACATCAATCATTTTTAAATGGTTAAACTAAACAATTTGATAGTTAAATTAAAGATTGAATAGGTAGTTAATTCATGAATGAATTAGATATATAGAACTTATTTGGGATAACTGATACCGATTTTATATTAAACATTTGATAAATTATGTTTAGTTGTTGTTATTATTAATTCATAAAATGACTAATAAAAGTTTATTGTTAATATTTTTTATGTTACATTAAATAAAATAAAATAATATATTTTCACATATGCTCGTAAAATATAATTTCAAAATTTAAAATGTTATTATTATTAATTTATATCTATAAAATCTTAATAATTATTTTTTTAATATTAATCAATATATATCAATATATTTTCAATAATTAAAATATCCTACATATAATTTTTTTGTAAAACTTATATACAATAATTTGAAATAAATTATTTTTATATAAATAATTAAAATATTATAATTCATAGTTATTAGTTGAATAATAGAAATTTTAGAATAATAATATAATAAGGATCATTTTGATTTTTTTTTTGTTAAAATAGTATAGGTTCAAAAAAAGTTTTAAATAGAAAATGATAAAAACTATAGCCGATTGAAGTTGCATTCACTATCAATTGTTGTTTTATGTAGTTTACCAAACACCTAATTATTGGCTATTTAATGAAAAACTTCTACCCATTACATGTATCAGCTATATCAAATACTTCTATAATGAATTTGAGTCAATCATTTTTTTTTTACAAACAAAATAGTTTTTATTAAAAATAAAACCAGGAAAAATGAGATAGTCGATTAACCTGAATCGATAAATTCCCCCCAATACAACCAATTTAGGCCAACGCAACTTCAGTGAAAAAACCTGATAGAGTACAAATAATTACAAACGAAAGAGTATAATTGTACACTACAAAGCAAATTATAGAAACATTCAACTTGACCATTATAAAATCATCAAAACCTAGAGATGAAGCTTAAATCAAACAAAACCACCCAAAGTGAAGGCATATAGATACATCATAACGTAGCTCACATCGAAACCAAAAAACGAAAGAACTACATCAAGACCACCTCAAATGTAACAAGACCAAGTTGTGCAATACAACTACAAGAACACAATGAATGATCCTCACCCACAGGGAAATTATAGCACAAGAAAACAAATAATCTAAACATAACCCAAAAAGTGCTCCTTAAATCCACAATATTTGCAATTTCAAGGACAAGATTGATTATATCCAAGCAACAAATTCAACATTTCTATTTGCTTGGTAAGAGCATCAGCCATGAAGTTGTTTTTTGATGTGTATGCATAAAGGACACAATATTGAGCTTTGGTTTTAAGTTCTCAATTTTAATAAATTCTAACTGCAGTCTCCCTAGTCTGGGTGTATCCAATTTATTGACCCAACTAATGACATTTAACAAGTCAGATTCAATAATGAAGCTGGATAAACAATAAGAGGGATTTTCAGATATAACCTATAGCGATTTGTGGATAACAATCACTTCAGTTATATTAGAATCAACAATACCACACGAAATAGAAAATAGATAATTAACCATACTAGAATGATCTCGTAACACGCCTCTAACTCTAACAGGGCTCGATTTCCCAAAAGAGGAGCCATTTGTGTTCCATTTAAGCACATCAAAAGGAGAGGCTTGCCAAATGGAAGGTGGCTTGCGCTTTGTAACATTACGGTGTGATTTGATAACATCAACTGATAGAAGAAAATCTTGGTTTTGAAGTAAATCAACATCATTTGTTACTCTTAACCAAATTGCAACTCTTTGAGTAATGAGGTAGAACAATTGCTCAGCGTCAACCTTTTTCCCAGTATAAATAACCTCATTCCTTATAAGCCAAATCGATCATATTACTGCGTAAAAAATGAACATCCACATCTTCTTCTGATCCTGACCCTTTACAAAATTTTCCCATAGCAAGAATAGTTCCTTTAATGTATTAGGTATTACCCAAACACTACACCGCCAAGCTACAAATTTATACCAGATAGAATTAGATATCAAATAATGAAGCAACAGATGATCAGTAGTTTCCAATTCCAGATTACATAGAGGGTACTTACTACCATCGATATTTAAGATGCCTTTGGCTAGCAGAGAAACTCTAGTATTTAGCCCATTAAGAAAATCAAGCCAAGAGAATCTTTCAACCTTAGGCGGAACCAAACTTTTCCAAATACCAATCACATTTGATAGAGGATTAGGAAAGCTACTTATAAATATGTATACTATAGTATTGATCCCAGATTTGACTGAGTATTCACCTTCAGGATGATACACCCAAATTGTTTTATCCTTACAATATGGAGAAAAAGGTGCATCCTTAATGACATTAAGTAGTTGTTCTTTCATTTTAACCTTAATACCACACAATGGGTAGGTCCATCAAAGACACCATTCTCATTGCAAACCATCCCATAGCCCTCTATATTTAACAAAAGCCTGCTAATCCAATGATATCCTAAAAAGCCTTGGAAATTTGTCATGAAGAGGAACGTCCATTGCCTAATGATTAAACCAAAAATTATTCTTCATTCCTCAGCATGAATTTGACTCCATTACAAAAGGGAGCTTCATCTTTGGTGCCCCATACATCCTTCCATAAAGTAGAAAAATGAGAAGAGTTTATATCTGAGTTAAAAGGCATATCAGGTGTAATGTTATACTTTTTGGAGATCATATCTTGACAGATCTTAACACCATTTGAGTCATCACTATACTGCCATAACCATTTAAAGATGAGAGCTTTTATTTTTGTGTAAAAGAGACCCAACTCTAAGACCTCTAAAAATTTTTGCAATTGAATTAACTCTCAATTAATTAACCACATCTTCCTTTTTTCTTCAGAATTGCCCCAGAAGAAATTCCTAAACAAGGAATTAATTTTTTTTCCAATAATTGTAAAGATCTTAAAAATTGACAGATAATAAATTGAAAGATTAACCAGTAAAGCTTTGATGAATGTCAATTTACCACCAAAAGAAAGGAATTTTGATTTCCATGAAGCTAATTTCTTTTTAATCCTGTCTAAAATAGGATCCCATACTTTCTTCCTTTTCGCATTAATACCAATTAGAATACCAAGGTAGGTAACTGACAAAGACTATGGTTTACAGAGTAGTACTTTAGCCACATTTTGTACCCATTCACTTTCCATGTTAAGCCCAACTACAACACTCTTGTAGTAATTGATCTTTAAACCAGAGACAAGAGAAAAACATTTAAGAATTCTCTTCACATTTATCAGATCATCGACATCAGCTTTGCAAAAAAGAAGAGTGTCATCTGCATACTGTAAGTACGCAATTTCTTGGCCATTTAAAGCATATTGAATACCTGATAAGAGGTTTGCCTCATTAGTTGTATGAAAGTCCCTCAACTGTTATTATGAATATGAGTGCGGAGAGGGGATCCCCTTAACGGAGACCACATGAAAGGCTTATTTTCTTTGTAGGATTGCCATTGACCAAAAAGGATATTCTAATTGATGAAATACATTCTCGAATCCAAGCCCTTCATTTAGCTCCAAAATTCATTTACAATATGACACTATCTAGATAATTCCAATTCAAGGTACCAAAAGCCTTTTGAAATTCAAGTTAAATAAAATCCCTTTCAGCTTATTTTTTTTTTATAGTGAATGAATCACCTCATTAGTAACTAACACACTATCAAGAATGTTTCTTCCAGTAAGAAAAACATTTTGTTGGTGGCCAACCACTTCTGTAATAATTAAGCGGAGTTTGTTGGATAGGATTTTTTATATGATTTTATAAAGGCTACCAATGAGACTGATTGGGTGATAATTGGATACTTTAGCCGCCCCCTCAAATTTGGGAATTAAGTTTATGAAAGATGAGCTAAAACCATGTGGAATGTGCCCCGTAAGGTGAAAGTAGTTCACTAGGTCCATAATATCAGCCTATAGAATTTCCCAACAAGCCTTAAAGAAATTAAAGTCGAACCCCTCTAGCCCAGGGGCCTTAGACCCATCATAAGCCGATATGCCTGCCTTTACCTCATCCATAAAAAGTGGTGATTCAAGAGAAAAAATAGCTTCATTTGAGATTTTCTTGAATTTAGAGTAAAAGATATTTTATCTTGTTAAGTCCACTTCTTTGAATACAACTTAAAATGTTTAATAGTACAGCTCTGAATGCCTTTTTTTTATCACAAACACCTTTTTCATCAGTAGAAATATATCCAATATAGTTTCTTTTGGCCCTGCTTGCGATGGTTAATCGAAAGAATTTGGTGTTGCGATCACCTAGTTTGCACCATAGGGCTCAGGACTTTTGCCACCACAAGCTCCCTTTCTGTCGTGAATTAAGCCACAGTTCCTTCCACAGAAAATCACATTTCTTGGATAAAGAAGTTTTAGTATCAACATTGATTCAATTTCAATTTTTAGATGTTCAATTAAGGAGTCAAGATTACTAAATTCACATTTATTCCACCTTATTAGACATTCTTTCAGCTGCTTAAGCTTCATTATGATTGTGAGTGAGTTATGATGACCAGAATTAAAACCAGACCACCAATCACTCATATTCTTTATGAAATTGGGATCTTGAGGCCAATAGTCGAGGAAACTAAAAGTTTTTTTTCCCCAATTTTCATCATTCATTTGTACTATCATTGAACGATGGTCGGACAATCCCCTTAATATACACCATTGTTTGGAGTTTAAAAAGGATAAAATCCATGCCAAGTTGACAAGAAAACAATCAATCTGACCCATTGAAGATGAATTGGCCCATGTAAATTGCTTCCCAATAATGGGGAGATTAATGAGTTGCGAATTATAAACAAACTCCTGAAATTTATTGGAAGAAGGTGTTGGGGATGATGAAGAAGAGAATATGTCCTAAATACGAAAGGTTGCATTGAAATCACCTACCATTAGTAAATGAAGATTAAAAGGCATCAAAAAATTCTCAAGTTTCTTCCATAGTATCACTTGCTCATTTTCTAAATTAAGAGCATAAACAGTGACAATAATACATTTCATTTGGTTATAAGAAAAAAGGCCAATAGTAGCAATCCAACAGTCCCCTTTATGCACATTATCAACAATGAAGATAGTTTTATCCTGGATGAGGAGAATGCCCCTAGATTCCCCATTTGAGGCTCCAAAGTCCCAATCCATGTCACTACGTCCCCATAGTTGTTTGACAATAGTTACAGTCACTTAAGAGAGTTTAGTCTCTTAAAGCATTAGAATCCCCACTTACATTTTTCGCACTCAGTTAGGAACCACCTTTCCTTTCACCAAATTACCTAAACGTCTAGTGTTCCAGCAAATAAAACTCATAATTTGGAGAAAAATATAACCCCAATAGCAAAATTTGCCAAACCCATTCAAGTTACCCAAATAGAGCCACCTTTGTGGTCATTTTCTAAACACTCTATGTCCTTGATGTTCTCCTTAGCTAGATAATAGATAAGTTCATTTCTATTGCCATCCATAACTAAGCCCACTTTCTCACCAATTAAGAGGGTTCGCTAGCTTCTCTAAACACATAGCTAGCAACATAATTTATATTTTTTGATTGCCTATTCATATTGCGGATATCTCTATCTGAGATTAAGTCTCTTGTTATGTTGGATTTTGAACAAATTCCACCGAAGAGATGTTTATCTAAAAAAGGGGGTATGGTAGCTGCTTCTTTTTCTTCCTTTTATTTGTGCATTTTAGAGTTGAGATTCTAAGGAGGTGGTTTTTCATATAGTGCAAAACATATAGACTGTAAATTTTTCTTCTTTTTTTTAGATTTTTGAACAAGAGATAAAGGAAGGTTATCTTTAAGTTTCTCAATTTGAACTAATAAAATTGAAATCAATCCCCTTCGTGAAATCAGAGAGAGGAGTGTTTGAGACATGGTTAGGAGAAACGAGATTGCAAGAATTTGAGTTAGAGCGAGTAAGATGGCCTGCACTGGTGGAAAGAACATTAGGGGTTGGGCTAAGAATAAGTGAATGAGAGTTGGCCAGACTGGGAAGTGAGGGAGGAGATGAAGGTTGACCCAAAAACACAGGGTCGTGTTGGCCTAAAATAAATGGGCAAGGAGATAGTAAATAGTTAGATTTTGGTTGGGGATTAAGGAAAACAACACATGAATGAACACATTTAAGAAAAGCAACAATCTCATAACTATTGAGTCAAGCAACATTATCAAGAGAATGTTGTTTGTTAGTATTTGGAATGATTATATTTTTGGAAAGTGAAGGGATGATGGTTGGGGATGATTGATTAACATTGCTACTTTATGAGTCCTTAAACCAGTAGAATCCTTACTATGTTTGGATATTGAATTAACATTAGGACCTATTCCACATACCTAGATTTTGTTATTGTTGAGAGATTATATTAAAAATGGTTCCTCAAACACTTTGATTGCATGAACAACAACCTTAACATTGATTTCAACCGTTCCCATGATATGGTCTGGTAAGGCAGTCCAAATTAATATTGTACATGATTCAAAACTCTGCTTGTCATAAGCAGCTCCATCATCTGCAATGGAGGACCCCTATAAATTTTTAATACCTGATAGGACTTATGTGCATCGTGCATGAAGAGGAATACCTTCGCATCTCAACCAAGTTAAGTGCTTAGAGCAAATAATAGATGGTTTCCATCTTTCAAAATAATCTAAACAAGTAAAAATCTAATCCTTATTCTCCTCAACCCATTTATCACAATGGTCTAATGAATTGAACGTAAGTAATAGTACTTCCCATATATCTATAATGGCAATCCACAAAAACCTCATTTGAACATATTCTCTAGAGAAATTCCAAAAGAGTCAACATTTTGATGTACCCAGCCACACTTTTGTTCAACCATACATCATTCTCCTTAATATTGCAAAAGTGGAGTTAAGCAGAATTAGGTCTATTTTTCTCATTTTTCCTCGTGTATCCCTTAATTGCATTAAGATACGATATGTCATCTCTTTTACTTGGGAATAACCTCTTATGGGTAGTTGTTTGGTGAAGGAGTTGGGTTTCTTTGAGATGAGAAACCCTATTTCAATTAAATTTGGCAATGTTAACTAATAACCTACATTTCCCAATCCATATTCCATTGAACTTACAAATGATGTCTTCACTTGATCCATCTTCTAGAATACAAACAAATCCAAAGTGCTTACCATATTTGCTTAGTTTCTGGGGAATAAAGACTTGATAGATATTATAATGTCTAGCAAACATGCGCCTGAGACCAAAGGTGGCCAAGTAGGGGGAAGATTGTTGACAAAGAGATTGTAGTATGATGGAGATGGAGACAAGGATGGATTTGAGTGGTTGGGAGAGGTCTTAGAATGGTGGAAGGTAGGTTTGACGGAAACAGTGAGGGAGGGAGGGTGAGAGGAAAGGTTGGCTGTTGGAAAAGATGCACTTTAGGGTTATAATGGAGTTCTTGATTCAACCATTATTAAAATGTTAAAACTAATCAATCAGATAGTTAAACTCAAACTATTATATATTTTTATATTTTTGTATGTATTTTCTGCGGGATTTGACTGTTAAGATCAAATAAAAAATAAAAATTTATATTAATGAGCTTTAATTAAGTGGTATCTAAATCATTTAATTAAGTGATATCAAAATCATTTTAAAAATTGAGGATTGCCTTTTGAAAATTGTCGAGGGGACCCCATCATTTTAAAAAAAAAGTTATTTACACATTTTTTAATTTATATATTAAACAAAATACAGTATAGAAGGAATATATGCGTGACAATGCACGCATTAGATTTTTGTTGATCCATATCATAAAATTATACAATTCATGTGAATCTTACAATTCTAATTAATGAAAAATTTGTTTGAGAGTATATAGTATGTTTTTATTTTTCAGGGAAAAAATAAATAAATTAAACCTGTAAATGGACATTCGTGCTCGTGTTCTTGCAAATTCTAGTGATTAAAATTAATTGTTGGTGTTATATTAGGTGCATGATCAGCCTTTTTTGGGGAGAAACAGCACCAACACCACCCTAATTAGGCTGGAGTTGTTGGCCACAACCCTTACAAGCCAAGCACTAACCCATATTCGCAAAGCTCTGCACATGGGTCACCAATCTCCATCTCCCACGTGAAATCTCATCCATAGACACGTGCACCCCTCATTGCTTCTCTGCGTTCTGCAGAAGCGAAAGATGGTTGGTCCCGGTTTATGCCAACCCTTTAATTTTGAACCAATCATCATCATTAATTGAACTAAACATGAACATGATTGGTCAAGCCACACATATAATAATAATCTTATTAGGCCGTCGAAAAATAAACTATGTATTTATAAGGACCTTATCTAGTAAGTACTGTTGAATTAAAAGAAAGAATCTTTAGAAGTTCGAATCACATATTGCCTCCTTTGATACAAACATGTCCAGAGAATGGGAGCGTCTCCCATAAACCTCAATTTTTTAATTATCTACTTAATCATATCAATTGCTAATTAGTTTATGTGTGAATTACTAAGATTGGCTCAGGAGAGATCCCACAATGCCGATTAGCTTGCTTTAACCGCTCGCCACTCTGGCATTTTGAGAGTAATCTTTTCTTGATTTTTTTTTTTTATCTATCCTTGTTGATTTCCTTTTGTTTATGATGCTTAGGATTGTGCTTTGATTGTAATCAGGTTGGCTTTGATGTGATTAATCCTAACTAATCCATAATTGGTAATTAAGCATCTCTTAAGTGAGCATCTTAATTCCATAATTTAATTATAAGGTTAAATTTGTTTTATGAAAAAATATTTTTTTAAAAAAATAATTTTTATATTGTACACACTAAAAAATTAATGAATAAAAATGTTTTCATAATTAATAAAATTAAGTTATTTGTAAAGAAAAATGACTTTCACTTTTCAAACAGAAAGTTATTTTTAAGATTTTAAATAATTCATTTAAATCATAATTAATAAAACTAAGTCATTTGTAAAGAAAAATGACTTTCTATTTTCAAAGAGAAAGTTATTTTTAGGATTTTAAATAATTCATTTAAATAAAAATAAATTATATAAACTTATATCTATTAATGTACTTGTAATCATCGGTTATCCTTAATAATTAATATTCATCGTTGATCCATAATAGTCGCTTATGATTTAATGAAATCTACACACGTTTTTTTTTTTTAATTTTTTGATATAATTTTTTTACATTAAGCCATAAATATTATAAATATAATATATTTATAATCTAAAATTTTGTTATACTATTATAAATAAAATGAAAATTTATATTTCTCTTATGTATTTTAAACACCAAAAAAATATCTTCTTAGAGAATAGTTTATATTAATCTAGTTATGATGTTCTTATTCTTCTTGTATTTTAGTTTAAATAATGCAAAACCCTGATTCTATAGTTGGTCTGATACACGATTGAAGTGAAAGCTTAGGTACCTTTGGAATTAACTAAATTCTGGAAGAATTGCACAAAAAAGTAATGATGTTTTTCTGTTTGAAACTGAAAAAAAAAAAAAGCTTGGTGTTTGATCAGTGATAATCATGAATTTATCAACGATCAATAAAAGTACTAAACAAAACAAAAACAAATAATTCAAAATCTTTAAATCATTGCCCATATGCATCGTTCATATTCATTTATGGTCAAATCTCTCTCTTCCGTGCTATCTTTGGTAGCCTCTTCTTGTTAATTACGATGATAAAAATGAATAATAAAACAATGAATTATTTAATCCTTCATTAAACTAAATATAGATTGACATTTTTTTTCTTAATCAAACCATAATCCTACTAAGCAAGGTTCCCAGTTCCAACTCTGAAGCTAGGGATCTCTTTTTCTTTCTCTTCCCTTTTTTAAAATTAATCTTCATAAATTGTGGGGCTAATGATTCTGAGTCTTTTGTGTTTTGACATAATTAATTAAGTAATCCTTAATTTTTATATATTATATTAAAATATCCTTTTATTTTGATTCAGTTAACTATTTTTTTACTGAATTTTATTAAATTTATATAAAATACCTACAATATCCTTAATTTATATGAAAATTTTCATTTTCTAAAAGAATTATTGTTAAAAAAAAAGTAATTCAAAATAGTCAAATTATCTTTGAAACAGTTTTCTCTTTTCAAGATCCAACCAACCCACAAAGCAAAATAATAATCAATGGTATAATCTACACCAGTACATTAAATAAACCCACGAAGGAGAATGTGAAGAAATCAAAAAAATGTTGAAATTATGAGCTTTATAAAACAATAATGACTTCAAAAAAAAAAATTCATTCAAATCTTCGGATAATTATCACAAAATGTCTCTCATTTGTAGACTTATGCTTCGTCTTGATAGCTCACGGCCAATAATCTGTTCGAAGACTATCGACAGTATCTAAACTTATCAACTACAAGCTCACTGCCTCTAACAGAAGGGTGAGAGCAAAGAAATGATGAAAATAGTAGTGAGATTTAAAGGGTGGTGGAAAGGAGAAAAGTGGAGATGGTGATGGCGATAATGAAATAGGACCAAGAGAAAGTTGTTGTAAAGAATAAAAGTGGTCAGAGTGAATATTAGGTTTAATTGTTAGAAGCGCAATTATGAATTTTAAAATTATTTTTAAGTGTTTGAGTGATTTTTTTATATTTGATTAATAGAAAAAATATATAAAAATTACATGGAATGATGTTCTAATTTAATAGAAAAAAATTCAACAATATTTTAATATAATTTTTAAAAATTAAGGATGACTTAGTTAAATATGAAAAGAAAAAAAGGAGCTCAAAGTAATTAAACCTATATTGTTGAAATCTTTAGTTATGAATTATTTATTGAAAAAAGAATTAAGAGTCCAATTGCTAGTTGTTAGTACAATCGCGGCCGTCTAATGATACCGACGGAAATAAATAATAGTGAATTATAAGGAATGACAACAAAAGGGAGTTGGATAGGAGATGGGTCTAAAAGAATGTGGCAGAAAACAAACACCAATATATAGTTAGCTAGTGTCAAGCTGCGCCCAAATTATCTTTCTTTTGATAAGGAAGTTTATTGCCCACTATTGCAAGTAAATATAGTCTGTTCTACTTGTAAAGACTGGAGAGACATGGCATGTGTCTTCCACAGAAATCCCCCTATTGCATGCATGGTATGTTGTTCACTTGCTTTTGCATGTGCCTTTCAAATTGGAAAATTTTTAAGTGACAACCAATCCTATCTAATTACTTCAAGGCCCATTTTTCACTTACAAAATAAAAAGAAACAAGAATAGACTCTACATCACATCCCCTTTCCAGCATAACTCAGAGTGACAAAACAGGAGACGAACAAGAAAAAAAATATATATGTGCTTTATTGAATTGGATCATGGTTAATATATGTAGGGGAATTCAATTCAAGTCTGTCAGATGGGATACCTAAAATGGTTAACGAAAACTTTCACTATGGATGCATCAAAATAAACTGAAGTAGAACCCTTAGTAGTCTATGCAATATTTAGTTCTTAGTTTTATCTATTGATTTTATATCTCTACCTATAAATTGATCTGGCTTCATCGAACTATGTTTGCCTCTCATCTGTACAGCTTGGAATGCTTAGCTGTACAAGGGCTGCAACTATGTTTATAGAAGAAACCAAGCTTTGTAGTCACTGACTTGTCCATGGGTCCAATGGTCCCAAACTTATGGGAACAAGAACAACAACCCAAGTAATACTTGTAGGATCAGCATATAAGGAAAAAAAATATATAACAATTGTATTTTTGTTTAATGGTAATAATGCTAGTTCATTAGCGTACAAAAAAAATCCTAGATGTCAAAATTTGAATTATTTTTTCAGCAACATATATTATATTGATACTCGATCACTAAATTATTATTTTGATGTATATTATTAAGCTTTTTTAATATTATTTTTTAACAATTAAATTTTAAAATTTTCATTATATGCCTTCTAGTTACGAGTTTGTAGTTGTTAGATCTCTAATAGTTTGTATGAGAAATGAAAGTCTCCATTCTTCCATTGCTTGTCCAATGATGGGTGATTCTTAGACTATTGTTTTTCACCCATCGTCCCAACAAATAAAGATTAAAGCTATCACCCTTGTCATCATGATCCATTAATCTTGGCATAAACCAATGTGAAGCTATAATTAAAGCATCCCCCGTGGATTAAGGTGGAAATGTTGAAGGTAAGCCAATCAGTCAGTGTTTATTTTAACACATGGTCGGAATTATAACCTTATGACTCCTACATATGATTGTTCCTTAATTTGTCAACTGCGGTAACTAGAATGATAATGATAGTTCGTTCCAAATATTACAAGTTTTGAATTATGTTATCCTTTTTTAACAATTGGCATTATATTATTATAAAATGGAAAGTATTAAATAATTAAAAAATACAGGGAAAATTATACAACAAGATTTAACAAGGAAATTATATGTAGAAACAATGAGCTATTCTACGTTGTACAATTTTTTTTTTTTTGTTTGGAATTTTCAGAATGATTGCGTTCTTTTCTAGCCATATACAAATTTGATAACTAGTGCAAACATTAGAAATCATTGATCATATGATAGGAACATATAATAATATAAGGTCCCAAAACAGAAGCACAAGACAAGAGCCTTGTCCAAAACGTCCAGCTGATCTGGACATGGGAAAGGAAGGATTCCATTTGTAATATGGGACCTACAATGAAGTGATTCCACGTGGAGACAAGCTAGGCAGAAGGATTGATGACGTGGCAGGAGAGTTGTAGTTGTGCACGAGATTGTAGGAACTGTCCTATAGAAAGAGAGGGAGAAGGGCTGTGGCCTGTGGGGCTTATTTTATTTTTATTTTCGTGGGGTGGGGCCAAGGGGAAAAGGAAGTTAGATGGAGCCTTTAAGACAAACCCATCTGGCTACCATCCATATTCATGTGCGTTCATTAATCAATGTAGGGTGAAATAAAAAGCAAAGCAAACCCCCAAAAGGAAAATGCATGATTCCTGTGCCTTACGAGAGAAGAGTCACTTTCTTTCCCCCTATAAATATGCTTCCCTAACATTACTAATTCCTCCTTCCCTTTTCCTCTTATTCACCATCATACCCCCATTCTTTTTAATCACCTTTTAGCCTTTTAATGCAAAAAATTTTAATTTTCAACGAATCATGTGATGAGTTCGCTCCTTATGTCCATTTTAATTAATCAAGTAATGTTTGTGCAATTGATATTCCGTATCCATGATCCTATAAATGATACTATTTTGGACCTTAAATTTTATTATGACCAATGGAAACTTGAGCCCAACTCATGGGCATCTGTTCTTTTTACCACCGGATACATTATTGATCATATTCCTTAATGGGATTTCATGTACTACAGAAAATTCAGCAAAATCAGTTGCATTAATACGGAACGAAATTAAGGAAAGCGAATAATGAGGATGGAAGTTGGTTTAATAATTCCAAGTACAGTAATTAAAATTAGCCACATTCTTATCCTCAGAGTTTTCAGCATTAGAAAGATTGATTAGTTCCGTGAATGATCTGTTTTGAAAAACATTGTTTATGCCTTAAAAGAGATCAGCTCAGCTGCCTCTCATCTCATGGACTGATCAATGGTCATCGCGCTTTGACCAAATACACGAGGCAAAAGAAAGAAATGTCACATATCTCACAAGGGCAAATAAGTAAACTATATCGACCGGAAATAAATAACTGGAGATCTTTCTTGCACGATCTTTACTTACTTTTGGGGCAATTTGATGGCGTCTTCTATTTTCTCCGATGGTTGAATTGAACCCGAGGACCCGTGACGGGTCACCGCCAATATCCAGTCAGAATCATGAAATTTACCGGATATAACCGGTGCCAAAATTTAGAACCCCCTGTATAAAAAAAATTAAAACCTCGCTCTCTTTTTTATTTTTCTTTTAATTATTGTAGAGCTATAGAGGGTTTAATAGGAGCATAGTATAGGCCACATAATGGGGAGAGAGAGAGAGAATCTAAGGTATGGTGCGGTGCCAGCTATGAAGTTGAAGGATCAAACTTTCTGTGAGGTCAAAGCTGGCAAAAAAAAAAATTATATATAAATGTTTTTTTAATTTTATAGCCATTTTTATTTTCTCTCTCGCCCCCCTCCCCCTTCCCTATTTACACTAGAAATCTATACACATTTTAAATCACTCTCCTCTCTGTCCTCCTCTCCACGCTTCTCTCATTTTCCTTCTGTCCCTATATATTTTTTTTCTCTTCACCATGTGTAGATAGAAAGAGAGAAGAGAAGGGTTAGGAAGAATAGCAACCATGGCTATTTCTCCATGCCTCAGCGGGTCTGAAAAGAAACACTGGTGGCTCAGCAACCGTAAGGTAATGTCTAATGATCATATCCTTAGCTTATTCCATTCGTTCCAATGTGGGATATGCGACTTAGGGTATTTTTGACGTGCTAATATTTGCATTGATCTGTGATTAATTTGTATGTAGATTGTGGATAAATACATTAAGGATGCAAGAAACCTCATTGCTACGCAAGAACAGAATGATATTGCTTCAGCTTTGAACCTTCTCGACGCGGCTCTTGCTCTTTCTCCTCACTTTGAAGTGGCTCTCGAGCTTAAGGCTAGATCTTTGTTATATCTTAGAAGATTCAAGGACGTGGCTGACATGCTTCAAGACTGCATTCCGAGTCTGAAAATGGAGAACGACGACTCTGGTGGGTCCGTATCTTCGTCTGATAACTCGTCCCAGCAACTTTCTAGGGAGCGAGTGAAGCTATTGCCTTGTAATAACTCGTCCTCGGACTCGACGGAACGGGATCCGAGTTTCAAGTGTTTCTCTGTGGCCGACCTGAAGAAGAAAGTCATAGCTGGGCTTTGTAAAAATTGCGAAAAAGAAGGGCAATGGAGGTAATTGGCTGATGAGTTATTTTATTTAATTTTTTGTTGTTTAGATGAGTGGACATATGTTTCGACTTGTTGGAGTAAATACAAGGCCAACGAACCAGCCCTTGTTTAACATTTGCATTTAAGACATAATAATCGGATTTCCAACTTTGACCTTACAAAGTGAAAGGTGTTTTTGGGAATTTCATAATATGAATGATACTGTTTCTCATAAAGGAGAATAGCACATGGGCTCGGGATTGGTCTGGTTTTAGCATAATTTTGATTTTTTATTGGGTCAAAATCCATCATGGCTTAGCTCTGTTCTCTCTCTCTCTCTTTTTATTTTCCTCATATATATTAAAGTTTTTTTTTTTTTGAGAAGAATATATTAAGGTAGTTGCCAGTAGAATTTCATTGACTTCTATTTTGATTAAGAAATACATGTGGCTTTAATTTAGATGGCCGATTCAAAATTTGGTGTTAGGTGTTGTGTTATGCTCCTACCTCAAGATTAAAAAAAATGTCAGATATTAGCTAATTACCATAATTAAGCAAAAATAGTTCATCAATTTCCTCGTCAAACGAGTTAAACCACATATATAGAGTTAAAAAAAAATTAACTCACGGATTTACTGTTCAATTGTGGCAGGTACTTGGTTCTAGGCCAAGCTTGTTCCCATCTGGGCTTGATGGAGGACGCTATGGTCCTCCTCCAAACAGGGAAACGCCTCTCTACTGCCGCATTCCGCCGCGAAAGCATTTCTTGGTCCGACGACAGCTTCTCTATTTCCAACTTCCCAATATCCGGAGACATTATTAACTCGTCAGCCCCACCAACCCCACCCCGAACTCCAACTGAATCTGAGAGCATTTCCCAGCTCTTATCCCACATCAAGCTGCTGCTCCGCCGCCGCGCATCAGCCCTCGCAGCCCTAGACGCAGGCCTTTACTCCGAAGCCATCCGCCATTTCACCAAGATCGTGGAGGGCCGCCGTGGGGCCCCTCAAGGATTCTTGGCCGAATGTTACTTGCATAGAGCATCTGCGTACAAGTCATCAGGTAGAATAGCGGAGGCCATTGCCGATTGCAATAAGACCTTAGCGCTTGATCCTACCTCCATACATGCGCTTGAAACCAGAGCGATGCTTCTAGAAACAATTCGTTGCTTGCCTGATTGCCTACACGATCTTGAACACTTGAAACTGTTGTATAATTCAATCCTGAGGGACAGGAAGCTGCCCGGCCCAGCATGGAAACGACATAACGTTAGGTATAGGGAGATTCCAGGGAAACTATGTGCATTGACTACAAGAATTCAAGAACTGAAACGGAGAGTTGCATCTGGTGAGACAGGAAATGTTGATTACTATGCATTAATAGGGCTGAGACGTGGGTGTTCGAGATCTGACTTGGAAAGAGCTCATTTGTTGCTTTGTTTAAGGCACAAACCTGATAAAGCTACAAACTTTGTGGAGAGATGTGAGTTTGCTGATGAGAGGGATCTTGATTCCATTAAAGATCGAGCCAAAATGTCTGCATTGTCGTTGTACAGATTGCTTCAAAAGGGTTATTCAAGTGTTATGGCTACGATTATGGATGAGGAGGCAGCAGACAAGCAGAGGAAGAAAGATGCAGCTGCAGCAATGCAAGGGCAGCAGCAACAAACCACAGCCCAGAATTCGAAATCTGAAACAAATCAATCTACAGTGGAGAAATCGGATCCTAATAGGATGAATTCAAATGAAAAAAAAGTTGCAACATCTTCTGGAACTAGTAATCCATCTGTTTTCCAAGGGGTGTTTTGCCGTGACCTTGCTGCAGTTGGGAATTTACTATCTCAAGTTGGATTTAACCGTCCAATTCCAATGAAATACGAAGCACTCAGCTGCTAAGTAATTAAAGAAACAACAAAAAAGAAGTTTTTTGAGATGTTACTCACCGGCGGTGGAATCTCTGGTTTATTTTGTACAAAATATATAATTTTTCGCCGGAAAATTTTGTCACCCTTGTCTTTTTCTTTGTCTCAGTTTCGTCATCTGCTACATGTACAGAATTTTCCAATTTTCAGTATTCAGATTTCGGACTCGGTCTATTATTATTATTTTTTTTTTTTTGTCTGCGTTTTGTGGTTAAATATTATTCTCTGTTACAATTAATTTTTATTTTTTAAATTTTCCCATTCAGTAGATATAAATTGTGGTCATAAATGGTAGGTATTTATAAAGATTGGTACTTCGGGTACTCTGTGCACAAGCAGGTCTGGTACAGTGGCAGATGATAGAGAAGCTGCTTTTGTCATCTCTCTCGTGTCTTATTCACCAGTTCCATAAATTTTCCATGGTTAATTTATCCATCGGCCTGACACACCTGACATTCCACTAGATTTCATTCATTTGCTAATGCCAATCTTAAGTTTTTTCTTTATCCACTCTGCCTGAAATGCAATACTATTGGGTTATCGAGCCACTTTCTCTCCATGTTGTTGAGGTTTTGAGTGCCCAATGTTATTGAGATGTGTCTTTTTTTTATTTTTTTAATGGTGGAAATTGGTAACCATAATACGACGGAGAAAAGTGATTGTCAGGTTTCTTTAATTTTTTATTTAAAAATATTTTTTAGGGTAATGCAACAAAAAAAATGGTCTAATCAAGCACTCAATACAAGAAACAAATAGAGTTGGAAAGGAGGTGTCAATTCAAGCTACACCAGTCCATCATTGGAGGTTTTGGGTATTGGCATCTATAGAATACTGTTCCGTTCTTGCACTCTTCACATGACGTACGAGTAAGTGAACAAAATAATGGACTGGCTGAGGAAGAGCAATAATGGTGATCCTGTTTCATATCAACAAAGAGCGTTTGGACTTTTAAGAAGGTTGTTGGGCAATTTATCAATTCTGTTTCCGGTCTCTCTAGCCTAATTATGTATATTCATGGTTTTGGTTTATATGGTTTCTGTCAAAAAAAAGCCTGTGATTTTTGCTCCATGAAAAGCATGCATCATTCATTATTCTACCGTTCCTATTTCCTTGAACTCATTTTCATTCAAAGCATGATAAGCGAGGTGGTACAGATTTTGCTTCTTTTATTACCAAATCCTACATGTTGCCGTTTTTCGCTTTTGGAGATAAGGCCCCTTCATAAATGGATCATCAAAGCAATCAATGTTTCAACATCTGTTTTCCTCAAACTTTAAAGGAGTAGGTAGTAACCAGTTTGTACTCAAGACAATATACTCAATCGTTAAATTGATAATCCAATGATGAATTCAGAATTTAGTATTTGAAGCAACTTGATTAAATGAAAAAAGAAATTTGAAATTTACGACTTGCATTAGAGTGATAATTGTAGTAGCTTTTCACAAACTTGGGCTTGATCACCGAAATGGTAGATATCTTTACATATTAAAATGCTCTCTTTTTCTTTCCTTGGAAGTGATTGAATGAGGCTCCTTTTTATCCTGACGAATCGGCTTTGTTCCTTGTCCTTCCATCCTTCCACGCTACTCAAATAACTTTGTTTTGCTTTTCTCACACTTTAAGAGTTTGCAACCCCCATTTTTCTAAATGCTAAATTCCTTTTTAATTTTTATTATTCTTTTTTGTACTGCAAGCGATCACATCAAATGATTTCAGTACATTTTTGGCGGTTTAACAGATTCTCAATTAACACCTGCAATATACACTGAGCCTTAATATATATATATATTATCAAGCAGCAGACAACGGGATCGAAATGGACTTTCAATATTCATCATGTGATTTTCTACATTCAATTTCAAATTTGCTAAAACAAACTGATACCATCTTCTCATTCCACTTAGATTTACGGAAATTTTCATTTTTTTAAAAAATTTTTTAGGGAATAAAATAAAATTTTCATTTATAAATGAATATGCATATTGATAGATTAATTAAAAAGTAAAAAACCATTAATCTAATTATTAATTTAAATCTAATTTGATATAATTATAACAATGTATTGTTAATATTTCTTGTAATACATAAACGTGTTCTTGGATTTCGCTGTCAATAGTAGCTCATTCCCTGACCCCTAGGAAGTGGCAACTGGTGGGGTGTGGGGGGTTGAAGTATTTACAACTGTGAAGCAACTCATGTAGCTGGAATTACAACTGTGAGTAGCTATAGCTTAGGTGATGGATGGCATGAAAGTGGGGTGGAGAAGAAGACATGACTCTAGCACATTTTTTATGTATATCTCAATTTTATATACTATGGAAAACAGCTTTTTAAAGTTTAAAATGATAATTCGTAGCCAGTTAATTATATCTGTTAGGACTTCTCAATTACTTGCTTCTCTGACATTGTTTTTATTATTATTATTATACACTGAGCATTGCTGCTTTTATTAGTCTAAAAACTTTGTTAAAATTCATTATTTAATCACTTACTAATTTAAAAAGCTATAGTTTACTATCTTGTGGCGAAAGAAAAGGTTGCAGGCAAGCCTTTGCACGAATTATCACGAGGCTGCCATTTTTTTAATTTTCTTATATTTTACTAATTATAATCAGTCAGAGTTGATGGTGCTTCTCTCTAAAGAGGCTAAGATATTTTCCTTTTTTAATATATATATACATACTTGATTTACTGCTAAATCATGATCTCTAACGTGAAAATTTTTAAATACAATTTTGAAATGGAATATACAGATGATAAATTACTCTATCAATATACTGATTTTATGTATTGGTAAAGATTTCAAATTTAAATCAATAATTGAGATAAGGATTAGTTTTAATATTCATATTATTGTCTCGTCAGCTATAAAAATGAGAAAAAAAAAAAAGTATGGGATGAAAAATGAAGCGAGAGTGAATTTCTCCATTTTAACACAGTTTTAACGAATTTCTTCAATTGAAACAATCTCATTTGTGGTTAAAAGGAAGGAATGTTTTTGAGGATAAAAGAGAAAAGTAGGGGGATTGAAAATGGGATTAAGATGGAAAAGAGGGGTTTGAGGAAAATAACACGTGATGTTTGAATGTTGGGAACATTGGAAAGAGGAGAAGTAGTGGCCAGAGATGATGATGTCAGTCTCACCATGTGATTGTGTTTATCATATAATGATCTAATCTAATCTAAATTGAGACAATTATTATATGTGTAATTAAGGATGTCCAAAGAGAGAGAGAGAGATGGTTGCTGTTCTGACAAATTGTTTCTCCGATAATTAGCATATACTGGTATCGCTATTTATTTATATTATCTTCCCAAATTAAAACCCAAATAGAAAAGTACAAAAAGTTTGGTTGGTCGAATGGCAGCACCGATTTGATTAGGGTCCAAACAAACCCAGTTCCACAAGAAACAAAATAATTCAGCAACGATGAGCTTCGCTAAAAATATAAAAGTCAAATTTAGGATGAGATACATTATGATGTTATAATAAATATATTTTTAAATATTTAAATAATAATTTTATTAATTTATTGTTTTAAATAATTTTTATTTTTAATAAAATTAATATTATATGCATATAGATATCAGATTTAAAATTTTATACAATAATAAGATACTTTAACCTCTTTGTTAGGTTAATAATAACAAATAATTAAACTAAAAACTTAGTGGCCTTCTCCTTTTTATTTTTCTTTCATTAATTCCTTTGACCTTTTTTCTTTAATTTTTTTCTTCATAGTCATCAATGATCTGATTTTTTTAATTTCCTTTAATTTTTCTATAAGTAAAAGATTTTTTTTAGGTCTATCAGTTTTTCTATTTTGCATTAATTTTATTTTCTTAATGGGGCTAATTGAATCTTCACATAATGAAAGTTTTGTATTCTAAACTTGTTTAAATCTTAGAATTTAAGGTGTGAATTATAATGGTAAATTTGTTGATATTTAAACAAGACGTGAAAATTGAATATAATTTAAAAATATCCATAAAATGAAGTGTGTTCTATGTCAAATTAGTAGATCAAATTAATGCTGTACAATTCAGACTAATCACCTCCTTTGATTTGTTAAGAAGTACTCTGACTCGGAGGATGAAGTATTAGTTGCAGAGTATATGATCACTCCCCTTGCTTCTTTGTCTGACTGATGGAAAATAAACGCAGAAAACCGTTGGAGCGAGTGTCATACTATGTGGTGTAGTCTCCCACACATGAAAAAAACCAAAAAAAAAAGTCATTGAGGTTTAAAAAACTGGCGTCAGAGCATCTAATTCAATATAAAAGTTTCCATGAAGCTGAAAGCTTTTGAAGAAAGAATTGAAGAATCTAAATGAGTAGAAATTCATTGAGATCTGTTGAAAAGTTCAGCAACATAGAGCTGTAGTGACTCAGGTACAATCTAATTTACAGTAGGATTCACTTAATGCTACAGGGATTAAGGAAGAGAGAGCTTCTAAATATTGGCTTCAACAGAAGGAATGTTTCAATAATTTAAGGATGGGGGATTATGAAATGACAGCTTTATATGATTGGGTTAAATTTGCAAGATAAGTTTGTGGAGTTCATTATGAAATGGATTCAATCTAACAATTTTTTCATTATGGAAGGGTTCTTCAGTAGAGAAAGGGAGTTAAGCAGGAAGACCCTATTTCTTCATTGCTATTTATCTTAGCTATTGGAGTTTTATTTTGTTCCTCTAAAAGTTGTCATCAAAAAGGTATGTACAAGTTTTTTATAGAAAGGAAGCCATGATAGCAAGAAAGGTGGTGGATTGGCTGGAAGTAGGGCAAGGCTCTATGCAAGGACTACAAGGGACCATAGCCCCCCAAGTCCCTCATAGCTATCCACATCTCCTTCAAAGTCTATATTTTTGTGAACATAATTTATGTTGGCCCCATCAACTTTATGTGATTTTTTTTACTTTCAAATCAAATTTACAAATAAAATTTGACGTGGGATAAATATATTATAGATTAAAAAAAACTTTGTTAAAAATTTATTAATATGTAATTTGTATATATTAGTACATATCCATTAATTAATGAAATAGCAAATAGTTTTAACAATATCTAAGTATGCAAAACTTTAATCTTGATATTATCATTTTCTGCACTTTTTAAGAATTGAAAGACACTCTCAAAAAACAAAAAAATGCAAAGAGTTATCTAGTGCATAATTAAATATTTTATAAATAATTTTAACTATATTAATTGCTGAATTTTAGAAAAAAATTGAAAAATACATTAATTAAGAATATAGTTTAACCCTTAAAAATTATTTTCTGATTCATCCACTAGTAAAATGTTTGTTTGCCTAAGGAAGTAGGAGAATCAGAAGTTAAAGCTATTACTAAATAGAATAGGCTGTTTTAGCCAAAGTAGTATGGAAAACACTCATTTTGGTGAGCTTGCTTTAGTACAGACTTATATACTAGTGGAGATTAGAGCGGGAAAAATTCTTATATTCCCATATATATAGTTTCATTCACTGGTTAGCTTTTAAAAGAAGATTAGCAAATAGTTGGTAGGAGTGATAGAGATGTTCGATTACTTTCTTCTAGGAGTAAAACCAGCGGCCATGCCCAACGCATTTTGGGCTTAAAACCACCTATCTTTTGTCTAAGAGCTCAGACATGGAAGTCGAAGCCCTACACCATTTCATTAGTAGTCTCCTCTCCTGTAAGCTTCACCACTCCAATTATATTCGGCCTTGTTTGGTTCGCGGAATGTAGTAAGATAAAAATGAAATAGCTGTGTTCGTAGAAAGGAGAGATGGTTGGCATCTCCTCTGAGAGGAACGGTGTTACCAACACGTACGGTTAAGGCTCCCCACTTCGGTGGATCTCTCAACCAATTTTTGCAAATAATCTCCTAGCAGAGTGGTTAAGGGTGATCATGAGGTCACGGGTTCAAATCTCGCCATGAGTGCTAGTTTTTTTTAATAGAGATCTTAATCTAAATTTTTTTTCTTTTTATTAATACTAACCATTAACTCGCCGTAACTCTTATGAGAGTATCTAACAACACTGCTCAAAAAAAATAACTATTCTTAGGTACCAATGGAATTTACATTTGAAAAAATATTTATGGTACACAATAATTATCCAGATATTGAAAATCGTGAAATTGTTGTTCTATGAAATTAACTATTCCACATCAAATGGCTATTGTATTTCATATAATTTTATGAATCCAAAGAAACCTTGTTAATGAAACTATTTTGGATAAGCTTTAATAAAAACCACGAAAATTATAGACTAAGCAATTTAATCATACAGGCGGGTTAAGGCTGGCTAATCCCATTTCTTCCGTTGTTTTTGGGCCAAAAAGAAAAGGAATTTAATCATGTCATGTGCTGATAATAGATATCATTTTTGAGAATTTTGAAAAGTTAACAATGTATATGGCATGATATTATTTAATACGGATGAGTACAATTATAAATCTCCATAATTAAATCGAAATTTTAAGGATAATAAAAATTAAGAATCAATACTCTTAAATTTTTAGTTTGATTTAATTCAGTTTCATGCAAATTTATAACGATTTAATTCAATTTTTTAGTTCTTTTACGAAACCTAAGTTTAATTCAGTATCAATTAGGATATTTAATTAGTTTTATTTATTAAAATTAAATTTTTATTTTAATATTTAAGGACCAAAATAAAATAAATTTTATATTTCTTACTTCTAATCATTCAAAAACTAAAATAAACTAGTAATAGATTAAGAAAAATAACTAATAACTTATACAAAAACCAATTTACTAGTAATAATAAATAAGTAGTCTAATTATTAATTATTATGAGTAATAAATATTAATAGTACACAATTATTTTTTAATTTCTCACTTTTAATTATTTGAAGTAATTTCACCAAAAAATTAATAGCTTATATATTAATTTTTAAACTGAAAAATATTATTAATACTTATTACTAATTTATAATTAACAACTGATAAATAGTCTAATTCTAGCTATTATTAGTAATTATTAATGGTATATACTATGAATAAATTAATTAATAAAACTAATAATATATATATATATATATATTCAGTCCAATTTGGTATTTTTAATTCGAGATTGTTACATATAATTGATTTTATTCTTAATATAAGTAACATAAAATCTCGGCTTGAAAATTTGATACGACACAATTCAAGTATTTTACTATTTAAATTAAATATTTTCAATTTCAATTCAATTCACAAGTCTCCAAATTTCATGCTTCCCTAATTCATAAACCCCGAGATCCAACCTTGAGAGTTATCATGCATAGCTGCTCTAACCATTGCAAAACGTATCATCTATCCTGATTACCAGCAAGATTACACACGATACGATTCACATGGTTTACACCAACAATAATGTTGTTAGTTTGAGGCAGCGAGAGACTGAAAGTACTTTTATGAACAACAAATTTCAGAATATTCATATACATTATTTTTTGAACATCTAGACGGGTTTTCAAATCACCAGAGCTTCTGGGGAGGAAAGTTTACAAACATAGCACATTGAACTGAGACCAATGTATAACAAATTCTACATGTTTGGTCACAGCCAAATGTACGACTAGACAATAATGTAATCCAACATAAACTAAAATGAATGCGAGAAATCAAAAATCACCTGGCCTTGGCCTTCTTCAATGAAGAACTCCTTTTTCTCATCCTCTCAGGGGAGTTTTTACTGTTACTGTTACTACAATTGGGACAAAACCAATCCTCTTCAGGAATATTTTCAAGAGGAGGATCACAGCAATCTATGTGCATACCGACCCCACAACCAACATAACCACTTTCACTCCCGCATAGCAGCATAACGTCTCCTCTATCACGCAATCCACATACTTGACAGCTTACATCACTGTTGCTAGAATTATCTGAGAATATTGAATCTTCCACAATTTCTTCTGCCCTGTTCAACAAGTTTGCAAAAGATATCTCTGCCCAAGCATGAGTGTTGTATAGTACATGTCTCTCCAGAGAATACCCAGGCTTGCAGACATACTCCACCAAGTAATCCGCCACAATGCAGGGTATCTCATGTTTTAGGAACTCTTGCACCCACATATCAACACGTGGCATGCCAGGGCTGATAATGGCATAGTCAACCCCAGAAGTGAGGAAGCGAGTGTATGGAGGAGAAGTTGCTAATATGGTTCCGTCACCCGCCTTCACAACACGTTTCATAGTATCCTGTTTGTTGATGTGTAAGTGCAGACTATATATCAAAACAATATTTTCAATACCCAAATTCACGTTGAGAGAAATCCAGATCCTAAAATATCTTCTGGACATGCAAAAGAAAAAATTTCAATCATAACAGTATTTGAATAGAGAACATACCAGGGACGGTGCAATGCAATCTCCATAAATGATTACACGCATGCCATAGAAGGCACCATGACCTGTTTTCTCCCGTAAAATTCGCCATTTTCTTGGAGCCTCTAAATTAATCGCACCATCTTCACTAAGGCCATTTTTATGCCATTCATATGGCTCCTCATCCAAGAACCTTCCTGCCTGACTACAAGCAGTAAGATAATCGGTCTTAAGAATCCACCTGCATTCAGTATGTCATCAATCTGTCAGAACTAAAAATTCTTACAATTATGGATATTATGTGATGTCACTAATTCCAAACTTCTCAGAGAAAGAACAAAGGCATTGGAATTACTTTTGTACCAACCAGCCAAACTGCATGACAACCATACCAATTCTAGTAATTATGGTAAGCTAAATTTTAATGCGCAAACTTCTAAAGAAAATGCAAGGCATAATGTACCTTCCAGAGACTGCAGCAGCAAAAAACTTTTCAGTCCTACGAACTGGATCTGGAGTTATGAAGTGTGTTGCCTGGTATGACCCACTGATGAGAATCCCTGCAGCATTTTCCTTTCAAATGCCGAATAAGTTGCTGAAACTCCTTTCTCTGTAACTTGTGTCCGCTCAATATAAACCATACAGGTTCAGTTTTCACTTGTTTTGAAACTTTGCTTACTGAAGTACAATTAGCATTGCTTTTCCTAGACTTCTGCTTAATCATCATAGACACTTTATCGGAATTAACAATTGTTTTTCCACCATTGTTTTTGGCCTGACTTATATTTTGATCTTCATCAACAAATGGTTTGTTCTCCTTCTCCACTTTCATGGAGCTCTCTACTTTTTTGCCAGATGCAGTTCTGCTCTTAGTTTTTCCAGCAGAGCGTGGCTTGCGTTTCTCCTTTTTTATAACTTTCTTCGCATTGTCCTTTCCATCAAAGGTCTCTTCCCCATCTAAGTCTTTCTTAGATTCTGTTTGTTCAGAGACAGGAGGAACAGTCTTTGTCTTGGTCTTAGCTGATGGTTGCGTCCTCCCTTTACTTGCTTTCCCCTTGATGACGTTTTCTTCTGATTCATATTTCTGCTGGAGTTGAACTGCATTTGACTCTTCTTTTGCAACATCTTTCATACCAGAAGCAGTACTATTTTGTTCATGCTGAACCCCTTCTGGTTTAAATTCCATTCTATTATCAGCTTCATGTGACAAATCAACCTCCTCAACCTTCTCTTCATCAAGCACATCTTTATCCTCTGGAGCTTCAGTTTCATCATCCATAAAATTAGTCTTAATCTCAATATTATCTCCAGACTTTGCACAAATATTAGCATCCACATCCATTACTGCAGCAACATTGACAGTTACAGGGGATATTTCAAGCTCATTGGCACTGGAGAACATCTCATGATTTGCTCTCTCTCCAGCCAGACCAATTGAGGGAGTATTCTGAGCAGCAGCTTTATTTAAATAGATAGATCCTTTAAGGTTGGCAGTACTTTTTAATTTTGGCCTAGAACCCAAAGTCTTCTTGGCAATCATCTTCTTTCTACCTGGCTTGGTAATTAAGTTGGCATTTCCTTCCTGAAGCTCTTCCAAATTAGCAATAGTCTGACCTTTCACTGTTCCTGATGTTCTGTTACAGGGAGATGGAACCTGTTTATCTTGTGGATGGTGCTGTATGAACCCAGTATCTGTAACCGCATGCTCAGAATTTTCAACTCCAAAATCTCTAACTTCAAGCTTGTCAGCCAAACTGGACTTTCTCAATCTCTTGAAAGATGTTTGCAGTGACCTTTGATTCAAACTATCATTTTGTCCGGTCTCAGTAACTGCATTTTCAGGTAGAAGCACACCTTGTGTGGATGGTTTGCTCAGTTTAAATGATTTGCCTGTAGAAGCACTAGGCAGCGAGTGCTGCGCAACATCAAGACAAACAGTATCATATTGATCAGGATTGCCAAGGGGAGAGTGGTTATTAATCTTACAGAGACCATCTAACAAAGATGCTGGTTCTAATCCTTGGTTGCAACTAACTAATGGACTTCCTGCCATACTTGCTTGTACATCATGACGCGTATTCTGAGATTTAGAGTTAGAACTCAAAACATCTATCTTTTGCTTTTTACTGCTTGGTGCTTCTTTGCAAAGTAGCTCACCACCTTTCTGAAGATACTCAGCATGACCAGATGCAGTTGAGTCCTTAGCACTTTCAATTTTGGCAGAAGACGCATTAATGGATTCAGCTAATTGTACTTTAGGAGACCCTCTAATATTGTCCAACTCTCCTGAGAAAATTGATGATGGGGATTTTCGTGGGGTTTTTCTTGTGTAACTTCTGGAAACAGATTCTAAGTTGCTATCCCATTTTGTAGAATTTGGAGTTCTCTCTTGTTGATCAGGTAACCCAACAGAAGTAGCATCATTAAAAGTACCAGCACCCTGATGGGATGACTCCTCAGAAACATGGTTACTATCAAAGACCGATGCACGATCAACTGTATTCTTTATCCCAGGAGTTAATAAAATGCCCTTCAGATTCAGAGAACTGGCCTGACCTTCTGGTTCACCTGAATTATGTGGTATTTTTGGTAGTTCCCCAGTTGATTTGGGCAGTTGACAAGGCTTGGGAGTCCCAAATTTCAATTGAGGACTCTTAATTACCATCTCAAAATTTGATTGCTTCCCAGTGGTGCCCTCCGCTTCCTCCTCAGAATCTTTTGCTTCTGCTTCCATCATCTCCAACTCATAGCCACTATGGTAAAAAAAGGGGTGAAAATAAGCATATGTTTTCTTCTTAACAGAGATGAGCGTATTGATGTAAGAGATCATTAACTAAGCAATCCAATATTAGAAAATTTTTGGTGCTCAATTAATCCATGGCACATCTGCAATGTGTATATGTGCAACTCAAACAATCAATTTTATAATCTCAGTTCTCTGTAAATCGAAGAATTGAAGAAACTTCAACCAATAAATTATTTAATAAGACTCCACACCCATGTAGTCACTTATTACAACTGTAAATATATTATAAATCTTTCAAAATTCATAATTTGAAATAATCTGATGTGGTAAAAGTTCAAAATAACATCATCTATAGCAGGAACAAAGACTCATGCTCTCACTAAAGACTCGTGTTCTCATTCTCTGTCCATCATTTAAGTAAAAGAACTTGTACAAAACTAAAATATGAAAATGCCACAAATAATTCAATTGCATCACCCTCATGGCATCATACAGTCCTAAAAACATAAGTTTAGGTACAGTAATCAAGTTCCTTTTTGTCTGAACAGTTTAATTGTTCTGAGTAGTGTGATAATCTTATGCAGCAACAATAATACTAAGCAAATAAATTCAAATATCTCACCTCTTTCCATAGTTATCTTCTGCAAGAAGCTCCCATTCCCTTAAGCTGCAGAAGGAAATAAGTTCATTTTGTGACATAGTCAATACTTCATCTTACATGCTTAACTACTTAAAAACATACTAGAAATAAAGCCAACTAACCAATCTTCCAACCAACGATGGTTAACAAACTTTATTTTCTTCAGTTTTTTGGCAAGCTCATACTTCTCACCTATACAGAGTTGGAGAAGGGGCATTATAAAAAACTCTATAGGTATCCAATCTTGGCAAGGTAGTTACTTTGTATCAAAAAAACACACAAGGACCTAAAAGGATACAAAGGATGCAGTGCTAGTGCTTCACCATTTCATAAAGTAACAGTTCAGCAAGAATGTGAACAATAAGAAGAGTTAGCAACCAAGAAAAAATATGTTGCTTCATCAATTAAAAGTGTTCAAGCAAAGAACTACTTCAGCAGCATGTCTTGCCCTCAACACAAGCTAACTAAATAGATGGCCAACAAAATGTACAGTGCAAAAAACAATGAGAACTGCATAGAAGGACACCATCTCTACTTAATGAATGCCTGGTAGCAGGTTAATCAAAATACTAGCAAAATATGGAATTGTTAAAGTAGCAGAAATCCAATATTTATCAAGGAAAAAAGTCTTGCAAGGTTTACTAATTAATTCCTATAGAAAAAAATTTTGTTGATGCACCATTTCAGATTTTGGTAGTGTGTTTTTTCAAATATACATTCCTTGCTGTCGGAAGGTGATAACATGTTAATTCAGAAGCCAATTCATGATCATAGGTATCCTGTACAATGACGTTACGTATAGTACTTAACTCAACTCAACTAATCCTTAATCCCAAATTAATTTGTGTCAACTATATGGATTCACTTTTTCCACTCCATGTGATTTTGGGTCACATATTTGGAAAGATGTAAGTGTAATTTACTAATTCCTTGCAGTAATTTTACCAACAACAAAAATTGTCAAAAGTGATAAATAACTACACACACTAATAAAATTATTATTTAAATATTTGAAAATTATACTAATTGCAATATTGCAACATAATACTGTATGTGGCATTAGAGTGAATGTGCTTAGCGAATTAAAATTTCAAAACCGCACCTTCAAATTTGTAGCATATGAGATGAGTAACTTTGTTCGCCACCAATGGCTTAGAAAACTGTGCACCCATCAGGCCAACCATTGACTGAAGGGAAAAAAATGGCCATAAAACATCAAATAATCACGTGAAAGGGAATAAAAGCTATAAATAAAACACACACACACAGAGCAGGCATACCATAATGTCATCTCGATCTTGTCTCTGGTATCCAGTTAAACATATAACCAAACTCTCGGCGCCTGGAATCCCATTCAAATCCCTCAGAGGCCTATACATAATCTGCACATATGCAACCATAAGTTCCTAACAAACTAAAAGTAACAACATTAGATAAAAAATACAAACGCCTAATATCACATTTACAAAAGTATACAAATTCAAAAATAAAAATCGAAAACAAAAACTAACCGAAGTGGCATCGACGGCCATTCCAATGTCATGACTGTGGTCCACCCATAATCCCGTCACCACCGTCTTCCTATCTTTTCTTGCACCAACACATATAGGATCGTCCTACACGTTACAGGAAACACAGTTACAAAATCGCAACTTGAGATTTGAAGGTAAAACAATATTAAATCAGCATTATTACTTACGTAAACAATCTTATCCACAATCACATGAGTACAATTTGGGCCGCACTGACCTGCATCAACGGCGCCGCCGTTAAGTAGCTTGGCTCGAACCTGCACATTTTGAGGTCAAATTAGTAATAGAATAATCAGTAATCAGTGCCACTGGACGAAATCCAAAATAAATTAAAACCTCGCGTTCGGTGGCGAAATCGAAACCAAAAAGAACGAAAGAGACGCCTAGAAACGTTTTGGAAGGAGACTTAGTGTCGAGCATTGAATCCAATTTGTGATAAAGATTAGGGGAAGGGAGAAAAAGCGAGGAGCGATTTTTGGATGTGAAGTGGAAGAGAGAAAAATCGGTAGCGTTTTGTTCTGGTTGCCGAAACTTGTCGAGGAAGGAGTAGAAATAGTGTGAAACAGTGGAGGAGGGAATTATTTGTCTGTTTTTCTGGTTTAATTTTTGGGCCTGGCGGGAGAGAGAAAATTGGTTTGCGGTTGCACGCCTTGACTCCACGTGCTGGGACACGTGTAAATTTTTTTGTTCGCAAATTCAGCTCGCAGTGCATATAGACGTAATAAATAAATAAAAAAATTTATTTTCTTTTTTAATAAAAATGTAATTTATCATAATTTTTTATCATTATCTATTTTTTAAATTTAAAAATTATTTTAAAAAAAAAATTCTCTTATTCCTAAAATATTACTGGTTTCAAAGAGAGGTGAATGGTATTTGGGCGTGTTACGAATAGGCCGATGGTCATATCATTGTTGGCCCGTTCTCCTCGTTTTCTTTTTTCATGGCAGTTGCGTTGGAGCGGCCATATATATATATATATATTTCAAACACTATAAATATCTTATTATCCCTTTCACCTTTTCCACACAAATTTATCGCTCTTCTATTATTCTTCTCTTTAAAAATTTGAATCAACTATCAACTCAATTTTTTTGTTCTCAAATTATTCACTCTCTCTCTATAGCTTACTATTCATTTATAATTTTAATAAATAAGTATAAGCCTAAATATTTTTTTCTTTTTTCAATAATATTTTTTAATTTAATAATTTTGTTGAATCTTATTTTTCACTTTAGTTTTTTACTGCAATAGAAAACAAGCTTTTTATTTAGATGTAATAATTAAAAAAATGTAGATAAAAAATTATAATTTGTATAGTTATTTAAATTGCTCTTAAACCTCTAAAAATCAATTCAAACTATCCAAATAATGGTTTGTTTAGGTTCATCGTATCTCTTAATCAAAATGGTCGATTAGAATCACTTTTTATACAATCACTTAGTTTTATTTGAAATAAAATATATACAAAATTAAAAGATAATTTAAATTAATAGGATTTTCTCATTTTGGTAATAGAATTCTTTGATTTGTAATTAATTTTAAATTAATAAAATTCAATAGAAGTATTAATGAGCTTATATGAATTAAAATCATTTTATTTTATTAATGTCATTATTCATTTAAAATAAACATAGTTTCAATTTAAATTATAATGTTATTAGAGTAATTCTATCAAAAATTTTAAATTTCAATGAATTCTTTCAAAATCACATGAGTTTTGACATATATATATATATATATAGTGCGATAGTCTTTGATCATAAGTTGCAAAAGACAATCAAAGTGAGCTATGGTGTATATATATATATATATATATATATAGTGCGATAGTCTTTGATCATAAGTTGCAAAAGACAATCAAAGTGAGCTATGGTGGTTGGGTATCTCACAATCACTTCGATGTTTAAGTGAGAGTTTGTTTTTGAGAGATTGAAGATAGTGACAAATATAGTGGTTGTGTGTAAGTGATATTAAAAAATTGTACTTGTCTTTCTCAAAATTTTCTTATTTAAGTTGTAATCATACTAACCATTGCAAACGTTAACGTAATTCCGAGATTAAATGAGCAAATCTATTATCATAACTACGTGATATCCAATAGTTAAGGAAATTAATGTTCCTCATGCTTTTTGAACGTTAGGAGTCTTTGATTGCTACTCATGAATTTCCGAACGATGTAGCTGTTTGGACTTTAGCATTCCTGAATCGTATGACTTATTTGATACTTGAAGGGTTCCTTTGCCTAAGAACTCATTCATTCATAAGGCATGTGTCCAACCATAGGGCGTTAATTTATACGATGGCTAAGTTCGTAGTTTTGCAACAGGCCTGTTTTATTCTAAAGAAGTGATAGAATGAGCAGATGAGCACTACCCGACATCGATGAAAAACAAGGAGCCTCTATAGGTGAAGGCGATAAATTTTTGGAAACCAACAGGTGCATTTACTTAGGTAGAAAACATCTAGAATTATTCGTTCAACCAAAGAACAAGATCAAAAACAATAAATATCACTGACATCGATGTCAGAAAAGTAAGTGTTCAAATGATGGACTATTGATAGCTCTCATATATCTGAACGCCTTATGATCGGACATTTACCCTATGAACAGGTGATTTCTCAGGCTAGGAATGCTAAAGTCCGAATGTTAAGAGTTTTTTATTGCTACTCATACTTTTTGAATGGTCTAGATGTTCGAACTTTAGCATTCTTGAATTGTACAACTTATTTGATATTCGAAGGGTTCATTTATTTAAGAAACCACCCGTTCATATGGCAGGTGTCTAACCATATACAAACGTTATAAGTGTATGTGTTCTAATGTTGTATCTCTAATGCACTGATTTTAATACGGTTACAACATGAATTATCTGTTGATTCACCAAATTTGTTCTATTAAATATGCTTTAAAAAAAAGTGCTCATAATGGATTTGAATGTGGTTTCAATGACTTACTTTTTTTTTTTAGTTTATTTATGTATATATGTGTGTTCTACTATTGTATCTCGAATGCACTGATTCTAACAAGGTTACAACATGAATTTTCTGTTAATCCACCAAATTTGTTCAATTAAATATGCTTAAAAAAAAAAGAAGCTCATAATGGATTTCAATGTGATTTTTAATGACTTGCTTTTTCAATGTGTTATTTTATTTCTCACAAAGAGAAATAAAATAAAAAAACATATATAAAAATCAGTATAAAAGACTCATTATACTTAAAAAACAAACAGAATAAATATAAAACTGATTTATTGGAGGTAGAATTTATTGGTGATAACCTCACCACTTTAAAAAGAAAATTTATTTTAGAGAAAATAAAAGAAAGTAGACAACTTAGTGTAAATGTTATTGTTGACATATAATTCTATATTTGAAATATGAAAAAAATACATATTGCTAGTTTCATGTAAATCGTGTTTTGTCTCTCTCTCTCTGTAGAGGGATATACTCATATAATATTAAAAAGTTTATGTAAAAAAAAATTGAAGTTTATGGTCTTCTTTATTATACAATTATTCACTTGGAGATAAGTAACTTCCAAAATAATAGTATTCTTTTAGAGAGTTTTTTTTTTTTGGAAAATTCAACTATACAATATTTGATTTATATATTTATTATATTTAGTTCAATTATTAATTTTCTTGAAAGTATGTAATAAAATATTATTTTAGCTTCTACTAACATAAATGATTTTATTTCATTAAAATAAATTTATTTAAATAAATAATTAAAAAATATTTCTTATTTTTTCTAAAAGAGTTTTATGTTTATTGACTATCTTTCATTAAGTTACTTCATTTATATTGAGAAAGTTGAGTGGTCAAAATAAAATATAAATTCTTTTTAATTTTTGCACTTTTTTTACAATCAAACATAAAGGAATGATTCCTTCTTAGAAAATTATACTTTGTTATCAACTTTTTTCAAAACAAATAATTTATATATATATACACACGCTTGCGCACGCACACACTTTATTAGCATAAATACTCATCTTTGTTTTTTCTGTTTCATTTCGTCACAATTGTAATTGATTTAAGATAAATATTCATCATTTCTATAAGAAATCAATAGCCAATATTGCATAGATATAAAAGTGAATTTTACTTATTTGTATTTTTAATTTCATTGATTTATCCTTTATAATAATGTTTATTCCAACGTTATTATTATCAACATCTTATATTAGGTATGATAAATACTCTTTCAATGAATTTGATTATATACTCATAAATATCACTATTTTTTTCTGAATTTTATAATTCAATTTTATAAATAGTTATACTTCAATTGTATTTGAAACGAATATCAAATAAAAAAAATAACAAATAGGTATTTCTCATATAACATATAAGCATTTTATAATTCAAAATTTCTTCATATATTTCATGCACCAGTTTAGTATTCTTTTTTTTGCAATTCACTGACTATGAATTTTACTAATTAATATTGCAATTTATTTTAAGAAATTTATGATTTTCTTGCTTTGGAAAGGAAATAATATTCATTGTCCAATCCCAATTATGTTGATTTTTTGATAAATATTCAGCAATTAATCGATAATATTTTTTTCTTTGTTTTCACATATATTTTCATTTTAATAAAATTTTAAATTATTATTTTCAGACAAATTTGAAGATACATCTTTTATATTAATATATTACATTTGTAAATATTTATTATTTTTAAATAATGACATAAAAAATTAAACAAGAAATAAACTTTTCTTAATCTTGTTAACCAATTTATTACATTTGAAAATGTAATAAATAATAATTAATTTTTATCCCAATGCACAATTTTTAATGTGCTAATTCTTGCAATTATCTCTATTTTCTTAATTGAAAAATCAAAATACCTATTGATATTGATAATTATTGATCTTAAAATTTCTTACAGTTTAAAAATTCAATTAAAAAAAAAAACCCTCATCCATTTCAAGTTCGAACAGTAATTTATGAATTAAAATTTCAAGGTGCAGGATTTTTTTTTTTCAGGTTCAAAAAAAGTAGAAAAAAATATCTAGTACAAAATGTGGAAGATTTTGAATAAAAAACAAAAAAAAGTTTCTCCGACTTCATGATATCATACTTTTTTGTATATTATATAATTTAATTGATTGCAATTTCAAGGTCCAGGATTTTTTCAAAAAAGTACAACGCAAGTAAAAAAGGTATTTTGGTACAAAATTTGGAAGATTTGAATTAAAAACAAAAATCATCATTATATATATATATATATATATATATATATATATATATATATATATATATATATATAT
>CATIWR010557812.1:0-23274 GCA_949677035.1 Omphalea diandra | reverse complement strand
AGTTGGGTGTGAGCTTGAAAAACACCATTGAATTAGTAAAATACCCAATTGAGTGATTGGGGAGTGGATGTAGGGATTGTTTTGCCTGAACCACTATAAAATCTTTGTCTCCTTGCAATTCTTTCTTCTTCCCTTAATCTTGAGTTTAAATTTTTTAAACACCAATTCAACCCCCCTTCTTGGTGCCTAGGGACAACACAAAGATACACTTATTATACAAATATATGTTGATGATATTATATTTGGTGATATTAATGAATCTCTTTGTGAAGATTTTATTAAGTGTATGGCTAGAGAATTTGAGATGGGCATGATGGGTGAGCTCAAGTTCTTTCTTAGTCTTTAAATGATGCAAACTAGAGAGCGCATCTTCATTAACCAAACTAAGTACACAAAGATCTACTCAAAAGGTTTGGTATGGATGGATGCAAAGTAGCAAAGACTCCAATGAGTGCAACTATCAAGCTTGACAAAGATGAATCAAGTAAGCCAAATGATGAAAAGAGATATAAAGGTATGATTGACTCCCTCTTCTACCTTACCGCATCTAAACCAGACATCATGTTTAATGTTTACATGTGTGCTGGGTTCCAATCTTGACCTAAGAAATCACGTTTAAATGTTGTCAAAAGGATTCTTAAATATTTACATGGCACATTACATTTAGGATTATGGTATCTTAGGAATTATTCTTTTACTCTTCTTAGATATTTGGATGCAGATAATGTCGATAGTTTATTAGATAGAAAGAGCACTTCTAGAACTTTCCAATTCATATATGATTGTTTCGTCTATTGGTTTAGCAAGAAGTAAGTTTTGATTACCTTATCCATCGCTAAAGCATAACATGTGGTGGCGGATTATAGTTGCACCTAGGTTCTTTAGATGAAACAATAACTCAAGAATTATCACATAGATGTTGATCACATTCCCATCAAATACAATAACATAAGTGCAATAAATCTTTCAAAGAATCACATCCAACATTCAAGAAGTAAACATATTGACATTAGATATCATTTTCTTAAAGATCATGTCTAAAATTGTAATATGGCGTTAGAATTTATTGACACCAATCACCAATTTGAGTACATTTTTACTAAACCTCTTAATGAAGAAAGGATGAACTTCATTAAGAGGGAAATAGGGATGCTAGATAGAATCTCCCTAGGGTGAAAATTGGTCTCAATTCATATTCTTCATTGTGCTTGTCAATTTTGATTCATAAATCAAACTTGCCTTCCATCAAACCAAAACTCCAAGAACCATTTAGCAAAGTAAGTTATTAGTTGTATAACCAACATAGATGGTTGTACAACTAACTTTAGTGGTTTGTACATCCACCTTGTTAGTCGTACAAACATCTCTTAAACTCTAGTAGAGAGAATGTTGTTCTCATTTTGACACCTTCATGGTGATTACAGATGAAGTCCCATTCCATAAGTAATGTTTGAACTAAAAGACAAAGAGCACATTTAGTATCCACATAATGATGCCTTAGTGGTTGAAAGGGTAATTGAGGATTAGCTGGTCAAAAGACTTCTACTAGATGGAGGCAACACTGTAAACATGTTGATAGAACTGGTATACTGAGCCATGTGAGGCATATTGGCAAACCTCAGAAGAGTTAACAAACCATTTGTAGGGTTAGAAGGAAAATAGTTGAGTCCATAGGAGCTACATTCTAACTATTGAAATGATAGACTTATAATCTAACTTATATCCATTGTAAGAGTATTATTTAATATTATAGATAAAGAGTTTCCCTATAATGGTCTTTTTGGCAAGCCCTATCTTTATAAGTTTGAAGCAATGCATAACATTTGGTACTTGATTATGAAGATACCTAGAGCTAAAGGAGTGGTGATTGTGAAAAAGGACAAAAAGATGGCCTATGAGTGCAACTATGTGGCTTTTCATCTAAGAGGATCATCTTCGAGAGACACTTCAGCTAATCTTGAGCAAAGGGAATGATCAAAACTAGTGGGAAAGCTAACTAAACTTGACATCTCCACTGAAAAAATAATTAAAATTAGTGCATATATAAGTCAGGTAATAACTAACTAAATAACTTAAGTCATTCAAAAGAACATTAGAATATTGCTTTTAAGCCAAAAGAGATTTAGGAAATCCATTTGTTTATTGCATGCCATCGATTGAACGTGGATCCAAAGGCAAAATTAATGAAACATGAGACAAGGTAGTTTGTCTTTGAGAGGCAATAAGCCATAGCCAAAGAAGTAGCTAAGCTCTAACATACTAGATTTATTACAAAGGTAAAATATCCTAGCTAGATGTCTAATGTTGTGATGGTCAGGAAACCAAATAATAAGTGATGGATGTGCATCGACTTCATAGACTTGAACAAGTATGCTTGAAGGATAACTACTCACTACTAAAACATCGATCATCTGGTGGACTCTACTATATGCTTCCAAAGGTACATCTTTCTAGATACAACTCAAGGATACCATAAGATTCTTATGCACTTAGAAATAAGGAAAAGACATCCTTCATCATAGACCAAGGCACATATTGCTATACTGAAATGTCGTTCGACCTCAAGAACATTAAAACAACTATTAAAGATTGATGAACTTTATATTCAAAGATCACATCAATAAGAATATCGAGGTCTATATAGATGACATAATTATAAAAAGAAAATTTTATGAATCTCATACTGATGATTTAGAAGAGGTATTTAAGGTACTTAACAAGTATGACATGAAGCTAAATCTAAACAAGTGCACGTTCTAAGTAAAAGCAGGTAAGTTTTTCAACTTCATAATTTTTGAACAGGTATTCATGATGAATCACGAAAAGATCAAAGCCATATTGGATATGAAGACACCATTAATAATCAAGAAGATGTAAAAGTTGAATAGGAATATCATAACTCTAAGATGATTCATCTCCTATTTAGCTAATAAGTGTATGTCTTTCTATAGGAACCTAAAAACATCAAGCATTTCAAGTGGTTAGACGATTTCCAAATAGCATTTGAAGACCTCAAGAAGTTCCTCAACACCTTTTCCATTACTGAGCAAACCAAAGGATGACAAAACCCTTTACATATACTTCACTACTGGGGTTGAGAAAATAACCATCATGTTGGTTGAAAAACTGAATAGAAAATAACACATTGTGTACTACACCAACTGACTCTTACAAGGAATAAAGCTTAAGTATCCAAAGTTGGAGAAGTTAGATATAACACTCATGGTTTCAGTAAGAAAATGTTGGTCCTATTTTCAACTATATATACTATAATGGTTCAGACATATCAACCTTTGCAAAAGATTTTATAACGACTAGAAATGTCCAGATGACTGGTACATTAAGCTCTTGAGCTTAGTGAAGATGATATCCGATACGAACACCAAAAGCCTTAAAGGCTTAATGTTTAGCTGACTTTGTTATGGAAATGGCAGGGGAAGGCTAAGTTAAGGCCTAACCCTAAGAGGTGTGGATACTACATATGGATAGAGCCTCTAATAAGAATAGAGATAGAATTGGATATTTCTCTGAGGTCTTGATAAAGTTAAAGTCACTTATGTTGTTCCTTGAAACTTTGGTGCCACTATTAATGTTACAAACTAGTCAAAAGTTATCCTAGCGCTAGAAGTACGGACAAAAGAGTTGCACACACTTAACTACTCCATGCTAGTGGTAATCATATCATGTGAAAATTGTAAATGAAGGCTGACAACTTTACAAAATACCTAAAGAAATGCCAATAGTTACTTGACAGGATCACCTAGTTTGAAAAAACATGGAAAATTAGTCAGATCCCTGGAAAATAAGGATGTAGACTTACTAGCTAAAGCAATAGTGGAACAAGGAAAGGCATTCCAAAACCTTTAACTCAAAGAGAAACCATCCCATAATTGCAAAATAGGAAATCATGAGTGTATCAAAACCAGATAGCTAAATAAGACCAATCATTTAGTACCTAGGTAAAAAAAGAGAACTTTACTCAAACTGAACCAAAGCCCTCAAGATGCAAAAATGAGTAGCAAGATACTCTATAATAATGGAGTATTATACAAAACATTCGCCACTCAACCTTAGACCAAATGTGTCTTTCAAGAGGAAAGCAATGACATTTTATGAAAGATACATGAAGGCATTTGTGGCATATATAAAGGATCACATACCATTGCTTGAAAAGCACTACTCTAACGGTTCTACTAGCCCACCATCAAGAAGGATACATAAGACTTGGTACTTACCTATAAAAAGTGTCAAAAGCATGATGGGATCCCTAGAGTCCTAGTTGCCAAACAAACTAACATACTAACCCTTAATCATTCACCATATAAGGAATGGACATCCTAGGTCCTTTCCCTTAAACAATGGGATAAAGAAAGTTCATCATCATCACCATTAACTATTTCACCACATGGGTAGTAGTCGAAGCAATTGCTACCATTATAGCAAAAAATGTTAAAAACTTATTTTGAAAGAGGTTATATGCAGATTTGGCATCCTTAATACACTAATTATAAATAATGGTAAATAATTTAATTGTGATAGCTTGAAGTAGTTCTATCATAATCTCTACATCACCTTGTGATTCACCTCAATAGCTTATCCCTTGACCAATAAATAAGCATAAGTCACCAACTAGTTAATCCTCAATGACCTCAAAAAGAGACTCGACAAAGCTAAAACATAATAGGTCAAACAAAACCTTCTAGTTAATCCTTAATGACCTCAAAAAGAGGCTCGACAAAGCTAAAATAGAATGGGTCAAACAATACCTTCATGTTCTCTATACGTGTTGAACGACCCTTAGAAAGGCCAATAGAGAATCACCATTCAATCTTGCATATGGCATGAAAGTTGTTGCCCGAGTAGAGATCAAGGTGATCGATCCTAAATTCTAACACTTTGATCAGGATGTCAATTATGAAAGGGCCAAACTCCATGTCAATTTATGAGAAGAACACAAAGATGAAACAACAATCCAACAGTAGCAGATAAGGCCAAGATCGCCCAATATCAAAATAAAAGGATTTGTCAAAGATCATTCTAGCAAGGCGACTTGGTCCTTAGGAAAGCAAATATAGGCAAAGGGGATGCTGGAGTAGAAAAATTGAGAGCTAATTGGGAAGGTGCCTACTTAGTTATGAATGTAACAGGAATAGGGCATATTAGTTAACAACTCTAAAAGGACAATAGATCCCTAGGTTTAGAAATGTAAGTAATCTTTACAAGTATTATCAATGAAGTATTTATTCAATTCATATTTTGTATAATGAGAGTTTAGCCTCTAAAAAAGCCATTAGTCTCTAAAGTAAAGGGTTTGGACCCTAAAAAAGCCATTAATTTCTTAATTTAAAGGGTTATTGGCCCTATTGCACTAAGAATAGAGGTTGAATTGGTGACAAATTTAAACTTTTGATTTCAGAGGAAGCTCACAAATATGAAAGATTACAGAAAAAGTAGGAGAAAAATGAACACAAAAGTTTTGTAGTGGTTCAGATATTAAACAACCCTACATCCACTCTCTAATTCACCAATTGGGTGTTTAACTCAATCACTAGTGTTTTACAAGCCCACACTCAACTTAGTGTTAAGGCTCACACCAAACCTTATAAGTGTTTTTGTAAGGTTACTCAACCTAGTGTTTTAGGCTCACACCAAACCTTACAAGTGTTTTCATAAGGTTAACACTCAAACCTATACAAGAATTTTCTAAGGCTTACTCTCAAGCCTAAACAAAAGATGTTTAAAGGTCACACCAAACTATGTACAAAGAAATAAATAATTAAAGTTGTAAGAATTAACTTTGTAAGAGTTTTGGCACAATTAATGGTTATCATTTTGCATTTAAGTCCATTTGGTGGTGTATTTATAGGCAATAACCACAAAAGAGATGTTATAAAGAAACTATGTCTAAATCTTCAAGTTGTACTAGTCATATCCTATATTAAATGCTTATCAGATAAAATTTATGGTCGCTATTTTTGAACTGTGTCTAACGACTAGTCCATTTGTCATAAAACCATTGGTCTTTTCAAAAACTAGTCGTTGGATCTTTCTAACAGATCTTAAAATTCACGATGGCTATTTTCTTTCTTTGGATGCGATGGTTACCGTGAAATCGTCTGTCTAATATAGAGATGTTGTTTCACCAATTCGCGGTCACTACCAAAATTCAAAGTTGCGACTTTTGAATATCAATAACACTTTTTCAAAATTCGCGGTCGCTAATTTCAAAAATAAATTTTCATACTTAAGTTTTTTTTGCTTCTAATCACTTCTATTCAACTTCCAATGAGATTCTATCTTTATTTCTGTAAAAACAACACTTAAAATTGATATTAGAACCTTTCAAATCTATATTGTCAAGGTTAAAAGAGAATCTTGACTTAGGTTTGAACAAACAAGTCCAACAATCTCCCTCTTTTTTATTTTGACAATTTAGATTGAATATGCAAAGGATAAAGAATCAATTATGCATGCTTTTAAGAGAATGATTGTGAAGTGATTCAAATCATAAGTATGAAATTACTCCTCAATCCATACTCCCCCTTAGTTATTCTAATAAGATCATTGTCTTAGCTTATTACAAATATAGTTCAATTTTATCTCTCTTGTTTATATGTTTCCTTTTTGTATATTTATTCAATTATCTTTCCCCCTTTGTCAAGATCAAAAAGAGAGGAATAAGAGGGAGTAAAACAGAGAGTTGGGAATATGAAAAGGAATGTCCACAAACTTGTTAATTGTACAAACTCAAATTAGAACAACAAACATAAGTAATTTTGCACAATTAATCATAATATGTCACATAAGAAGATAAATGGATGAAACATAAATTACATGAAAATTTTATATAAAAAAACATAAATGCAAAATCATTCAAACATTTAAAGATGCTTGAACACACAAACTAAGGCTAGAAATTTAAGAATTTTCATATATGGCCCTAATATAGAGTATATAATTTTTTTATGATTGATTTAAACATTTGAAATGTAGAAAACCTCACATGCAAAATGAATTGATTCAACTCATCACACAATCAATCAAATCAAATCAAACATGTCAACATATAAATATATCAAACAATGAAACTCCCCCTCAATATATGCATAAATATATTAAGTTAAAAACATAAGGAATAAGGGATACATTACAAGTTTAGTATTTATGGCTTGATATCAAATAACCATTTGAAACTTTATTCTTTCTTCATTAGCAATCTCTATTCACCTTTAGATTTTCCATGATGAGAATTTGGTGAAGGAGTCCCCATCCTACAATATCAAACACTTTGCTTTGGTACCCAAACATACTTGGGTCCTTGGGGGGTTAGTCTTGGAAGGGTCCTTCAATTTGAGGTATGCCTTCCTAGTGTGACAAAACACATTGATGTGCCCATATCTCATGTAATAATGACATTGAAACTTAGACTTGTGAGTCTTTCTCCTATTTTCTCCTATACACAGCCATAATATGAGTAAGAAGCCTTCTCATTCTTAAGTGGTGAGAATGTATGAAAGTGCATGAGTGATTACGAATAGAAGAGAACATTTTGTGTTTATGTGGTTAAACATGCTTCTTATTATAAATGTAAGTATAATTTGCTCTTTGAGACTTGGGAGGGGGGGAGGGGTCTTTCTTTTACCGTTAAGCATAGGTAGCTTAGTTCTAGGAGCACCTCTCTTCCCCATGCCTCAATACTTAAAGTTTGAGGTATTGATGCTCTAATGAATGTAGTGAGTGAAGAAGTAAATGAAGAGGTTGTATTGAAGCCTAGACCATGTCTAACTAAATGAGGTCTTTGAGATATAATAAGTGTATCCAAAGCTTCCTTCCCTTTGTGAAATTTAGAGATAGAGTTTCTAAGTTCTATAACTCCACCCCTTAAAGAATCATTTTCCTTTCTCAAGGAGTTAAGAGAGGATGAAGACGTAGAAAGACTCTCTAAGGACTTTTTGAGTTCTTCATTAGAAGTCCTTAACTCACTTACTAGATCATTTAAGGATTTAAATTCATCCTCTAGTTTATAACATTTTTCTTATAAGTTTTCATTTGTGATTTATATTTATCACATCTCAATGTAAGAGCTTCAAGAAGCTCATCATCTACATCATCAAATGTATCATAATCATCAAAAGAATGTGGAAAAGTACTTACCTCTTTGGAGGAGTCCTCTTAAGCTATGAAGCAAAAGTTTGCTACTTCGTCTTCTTCTTTATTACTTGAATTATCATCCCAAGTAGCCTTAAAGCTCTTCTTCTTTTCCTTGTGATGATTGGAAGATGACTTTCTTTGGATTCTTCTTTCTCTTATCCTTTTCATCAACTCCTTGGTCCTTCTTGATATTTTGGGAAGCTCTTTCTTCTTTATCACTTTCATTTGAGTCACTTGAGCTTAAATAATCTTCTTGTGCTTTGAAGGTCAGAGTTTTCTTCTCCTCTTTATCTTTTTATCCTCTTAGCTTCATAATCTCTTTATATTTCTTGAGTGTCATCTCCTGAGTGAGAAGCTTACCAATAAGGGCTTTAGTTGGTACTTTCTCAATCTTCGGATTAGACTATTAAATGTTGAATACTCTTACACCAAATTTATCCAATGGAAGAGATTTGAGGATTTTAGCATTTACTTCATAGTTGGTAAGAATTCTTCTAAATTTTTTTCATGTTTGTGACAATAGAGAGGAGTCTATTTGTTATTTCGGTGATGCTTTCATGATTTTTCATCATGAAGAGATCTCACTATGTCATATACATCTCCAACCTACTTGATTTCAATTGTACGCTCATGATAGTTTTTTAGTGCTTTCCATATGGCATGTGCAATTTGACAATATTGGACTCTTCCAATTTCTTCCTTGGACATGAAGCATAGGAGAATAGTCATTGCCTTCTTGTTCTTCTCATTTGCCTTCCTTTGTGCTTCACTACATTCTTCTCTTACAATTGCCACATCTACTCCTTCAACCATCTTTGTTAGAGGTTTTCACTCCTCAAGTCTATAATCCTATAAGTTGATGAGATTGCTATTAAGATAGATCTCCATTTTATGATTCCAAAATGCATAATCATTGCCATCAAAATGGGGATTAAGGTGAGAGTGGACTCATTTTTGTGTCATTGATCTTTTCTCACACAATTAAGGCTTGAATTGAGACTTAGCTATAATACCAATTGTTGGCCCTATTGTACCAAGAAAGGGGGTTGAATTGGTGGCAAATTTGAACTTTTAATTTTGGAATAAGCTCACAAATATGAAAGATTAGAGAAAGAGTATAAGAAGAATGAACACAAGAATTTTATAATGGTTTAGGTATTAACCAACCCTACATCCACTTCCCAATTCACCAATTGGGTGTTTCACTCAATCATTAATGTCTTACAAGCTCACACTCAACTTAGTGTTTAGGCTCACACCAAACCTTACAAGTTTTTTTCTAAGGCTCACACTCAACCTAGTGTTTTAGGCTCATACCAAACCTTACAAGTGTTTTCCCAAGGTTAACACTTAAACCTATACAAGAGTTTTTTAAGGCTTACTCTCAAACCTAAACAAGAGGTGTTTAAAGCTGACACCAAACTATGTACAAAGAAATAAAGAATTAAATTTGTTAGAATTAACTTTACAAGAGTTTTGGCATAATTAATGGTTATCCTTTTGCATTCAAGTCCATTTGGTGTGTATTTATAGGCAATAACCACCAAAGAGATGTTACAAAGAAACTATGTCTAAATTTCTAAATTGTGCTAGGTATATCTTGCATTAAATGATTGTCAGATAAAATTCACGGTTGCTATTTTTGAACTGTGTCTAACGGCTAGTCTAAATGGCATAAAATCATCGGTCTTGTCAAAAACTAGTTGTTGGATCTTTCTAACGAATCATAAAATTCATGGTCGCTACTCAAATTTGCAATCACTATTTTCTTTCTTTGGACGTAATGGATACCATGAAATCGTCTAACATGGACATGTTGTTTCACCAATTCGTAGTCGCTACCAAAATTAGCAGTCGTGACTTTTGAATCTCAACAACACTTTTTCAAAATTCGCAGTCACTATAAAATTTACGGTGGCTAATTTCAAAGTCAGATTTTCACACTTTGAGTTTTTTGCTTTTAATCACTCCTATTCAACTTCCAATGAGATTCTATCTTAATATCTGCAAAAACAACACTTAAAATTGATATTAGAACCTTTCAATCTATATTGTCAATATCAAAAGAGAGTATTGACTTAGCTTTGAACAACCTAGTCCAATAAGGGTTCAGCTCTTCAAAAAGTCAATAAACAACTTAAGTTAAAAGCTTATAAGAAAATAGTTCAAATTGTTTCAGTAAGGGCCTTTAATCATGTAGTAATTTATTTTTCAGCCTTGTTACAAGTCATTCTTAAGTTTCTAAACCATTGTGTTGCTCAAGTCCTCTTATTAAACATTTCTTAACTAACTAAGAGAACAAATTACTATTGTCAGGTTCACTAATTGTTATTAACAGTGTTTAGACCTATATAAGAATGTAAGAGCAAAAAAGGAAGACTATTTATTAGTCATAAAATTTTAGATAAAGTTTTACAAAGTATAATTTTTTGTATTCTCAAGAAGCTGAAGCAAGATTCTCTTTAGTCTAGATGCATTCAACAGTAGTGAGAAGGTTGGGATCAAGGATGTCCATATTAGACCCTGAGCCTACTTAGCTTTAAAGCCACTACAGGGAAGTGACAAGCATATTGTCTCCAATGGCAACTTCGGTTAGGGTAGCTCATTGCACTGAAGGACCCCCTTGAGGCAAAGTGATTACTTGAACCATATTGCAGTTTGTTCTAATATCTCAAAGATAATAATAGGGTATGGGATGTCAAAGGCTGAAACCCCATTGTTCTTCTTTTTGTTAGTTCATGACCACAAATATAAATAGACCATCAAAATCGATGCTCTTTAACTTTGTTAAGACAAAATTTGCATTGTTCACCTTTATAATGCCCTAGCCATATCTCTTAAGCCCTATAAAACATAAGGCTAACAACTCCTTCTCCCTTTCCTTTGCCAGCAGGATGCTCTCATATAGTTTCTTCTTCAAGATGTTTATTACTTTTCTTTAAACTGAAAGATGGTTATTTTTCTTCTCTATCTTCTTAACTAGTTTCATAAGCTAGAGACTTTTCCTGTTAATCTTATCGATATACAAACGCTCAACACTTGCCTGAGTCTTTTCTAATTTAGCCTAATAGAGGGTAACCATTTCCTTCATCTTCCTTTCAGCATCCTATCTATGATATAATCATTATTGCATATAAAAAAGAAAAAGAAAAGAGTAAAGTAAATAAAGTTTGCTTACCAAAGATAAGGAATTGGCTTTTGTTCGCTCTCTTTGACTTCCCTAAGTTGCTATATGGCACAAAGCATATGCATAGCTTCGATTCACTCCAGGTTGATCGAAGGGCAATTTACCTAGTCTTAACCATCTAGTCCCAAGAGAATGAATTCTAAGAACTTATCACAGACGATAAAGTTTTGGACCATCTCATTGGTGTTAGCCTCTAGCCAATGTTATGGCTCTAGACACTCATCTCCTAAAGCCTCTAGGGCCTCAAACCCCTGATTCTCTACCTCCTCCTCAACATCCTCGATGCAGGGGGTTCACCTCTTTTTACAACCCTTACATTTTAGGGGTTGCTTTGTAGCCTCCACTATAGTGGTGGCAATAATAAATAAAGGAGAAAGTATAACGACCAAAATGGATCCCCTTTCACCCCTTTCATTTATCAGTGCAAAGGGTAGAGGAGGGGTGAGGATGAGCACATCATCATCACTATATCCATTTGGATGAATTTAAAGAAGTACGGGTTTCCTACACAGAGAAAGATTTAGTAATAGTCAGCAAAACTATAGCCTCAAATGAATAAGTAAGTGAAACACCTTTCTTCTTCTTTGGAACCCTTCAAGGCGCCTCAATCTCTTCCTCCAACCAATCCCCACCCTCTAAGTCACCTGTCGAATCCTTAACACTAAGAGTTCAGTTTTGAATGAACCTTCTCACATACTTCTTAAAAGAAGGTTAGACCTCAAAGCACTTGGTGACAAAGTCCATTAGTTTGTTGGACTCTTCCCAACTCAACGAAAGCATAAGAGCAGAAGGTTTATCTATAAAGGCTCAACGAATCAAGTTCAGGTTTAGGGGGTGTTTAATCAAAAATAATTTATTTAGCCAATCCTTCATAAAGAAAGGAAAGTCAAACACTATCTTCTCATTCAATTTGGTAGTAAGGGAGAGAAATGCATTAGGCTAATGGTTGGTTAGGCTATACAGGTGTTGGATATATTGATCGATGAAGATCATTCTCTTCACCTAACAAATCTCAATGAGACTGCATAGGATTCGAATAGTGTTTAGATGGAGTTGGGTTAAAAAGAAAAGAATAAAAGACTAGGTAACCTTTAAGAATAAGGTGAAGTGGGAACCTAAGGTCGGCCTCTAACGACTCCTTATACATAACTATGGTCCCTACATCTGATGGCTCCAAGACCCTATAATTTGAGGAGCATAAGGCTATTTCACACTCCTTTAGGATTTCATATGCATCCCTTAAAGTATCCTAGGTCTTCCTCCCTAATCACACTCTTAATACTACCTAGCTTTACAAATTGCTTAGCTGATTGATCCCTCCATAATCCCAAAGAAAAGGAAGATCAGTAAAAGGAAAAAAATGACATATGAGAAAATTACATAACTTGGGAGTATAGAAAAGGAAAGTTTGCAGGAAAAGCAAAGGAACAGGGAGAAGGCATTAGTAAGAAAAATTATAGCAAAAATTGCAAAATAGCATAAAGGTAAAATGAGGGCATGAGCCATTATTTTACACTGAGAAGACAATGTGAAAAATTATGCCAATAATAATTATGGGAAGCCAAAAGGCCTTCCTTAAGTCTCCAAAACTAAAGTGATAATAATTGTCGCAGTTAATTTTCAAAAATATAGAAAAACTACTAAACTCTCCAATTAGGTGCGATCAGACATTTAGGACACCCAAGGGATGCATTAAATGATAATGGAACCATTTATAAATACCCTTTTCAGCTGGTAGACGAAGTTAACAAAAGGATGCCTCACTAACATCAATGTTAGAGAAAAATCATTCGAAGGAGACTGTTAATAGCCTTCACATATTTGAACGCCCTACAAACAGATACTTGTCATATGAACGAGTAGTTTCTTAAGCAAATGAAGACATGGAGATCGAATAGTTAATATTGTTTGAATGGCCAACCTCTTTAATGACAATCAATGAAATAGACAATAATGTTTGGAAGATTTAGAGTCTTTATTTCTTTAATCCCTAGAGATCATGTAGCTATGGGACAGTCAATTTCTTCAAATCTCAATGTCAATTTGGAAACACTAATTGCTATCATCATCAAGTATAAAATATTATCTCAACAATAGAAAAGGTATGCATTATTCTCTAATCAACTCTTATAATCTCTTATTATTTTTAATCTCTCAAAGCTTAAATTCTAACTTAAATATTAGAGAGTTTGTGAAAATTCCAGCACCTCTTAGTTCACTTTGTGTCCTTTTTTATAGAGTTGTCATTCCAATTTGAGATCAAGGGTCATCAAATATTATATTTCTTTTCTTTTCCTTTTCTTATTCTTTCTTTTCCTTTCTTTCATGAGATAAATCATATATGAGATAAACTCTCATAGAAGCTCTCCTTAGAATTAAGGTGTTCGCATTTAACTTACATCATTCTAGTCTCATTACATGTTATAATCATTAACCTATAATCCTTTATATATAATCTTATCATACTTTATGTCTTAATTATTGACATTTAATTCTCACATATATAATATAATTACTAAATATTTCATAATATACTTAAAGATATTGCAGAGTTAACTAAGAACATAAAATACTTTATAATTATATTTCTAGTCATATAAGTAACTCTTAATGACATTAATACATAAATAATTTAGGCAATTATGAGGAATAATTATAGTGCTTTAATATATACATGAATGCATTTTTATTTATATAGCATATCGTCTTCATATAAAATGTATATAACAAATTATCACATCTATAGATAGTCAAGCCATGGGAATCTCTACTTATATTATTTACTTTTCTCACACAAAAGAGTTGTCTCAACAACTATACACTTGCAATAGAGAGTTTTTTTTTACTAGCAGTGGCATGCATGCATAACATTCATTCATTTCATAAAAGTTATAATCATTGTATAACTAGTTATGGTTACGTGGATTTTCACCTCTTTCTTAAACTATCCTCGTATCACAATAGAGTAAAAATTAAAAAATTGATTTTTCTCCCAAAAAAATTATTTAGGCACCAATAACTCGAGGAGCAAATAATATATTAAATTTTTTATTTGGATTTCCCGAAACCTGACTTATATTCGACCTCTAATCATTACTTGAAGACTCGAAAATATTATTTCTTTCGTTTTGCACTTGAAAATAGATTTGATAATGTCAAGAGTTTAGCTTTGTGAAAGAAAAGACAGATGCGATCCATGATCACGCTATCAATTAGAACCTCCAACATAACGGCTACTTTTCTTGTGCATCCTATAAACCGTCCGATCAAATAACCCAAAAAAAAAAAAAAAAGAATCCAATAAACACAAGTATTTTCTTCCACGAGTCAATCAGACCGTTAGTCCTCCACCTAAAAACACCCATTTAAACTAACCATTTCTTTCTCTCTTCGCACATACTTCTCCTATTCCCAGCCATGACCGTCGCTAGCATCGCCACTTTTCACACCAAGAAGCTCGTGAAGCTCACTCTCTCCATTTTCCGCCCAAGCTTTAGCTCCTCCAAATGGTACATTTTTCATTTTCTTTTATACCCTTTTAAGCCCCACTCCATTGGTTTCCACGAAAATTGAAAGTTGAGTTCTTTTTCCTTTTAAATTCTTGGTTTTAGCAATTGGGTAGTATTTTTTTTTGTTAATCTGATTGGTTTTATGCGGGAAATTAGTAAAACGGCGGCCAAGATGGCAGTGGCGAGGATAAAGTTGCTGAGGAATAAGAGAGAGGTGGTGGTAAGGCAGATAAGGAGAGACATTGCATTGCTTCTGCAGTCTGGTCATGATGCCACTGCTCGTATCCGGGTACAGAATTTTTTTTTTATTTTTAGACATATATAGTTTTGAAGTTCATCTTTCAAATTGGAGAATTGATGAACTTGTGCAAAGAACCTACTTGGGTTTTGTAGTGAATGTTTTTAACCCTAGAGTGCATTTATTCAGTTTTTGTTCCATTTCCATATACTTGATGGATTTTCAAATTGAAACTGCATATTGTCTATTGAGTGCTTCAACTAGCCCATTTAAGGATGGTTGAGTCCTGCAACTGTTCTATTAAAACACACTTTTAGAACTACCAATGAGCCTTTGGTTCAATAGTTTAGAGTCGTCCTCAAGGCTTTCCAGCCAAACTATTTTAAAAAAAGAATAAAAATAAAAATAAAAACACACTTAGAATGGGAAAACTTCCGCAAAGCGGATTCCAACAACTCGCCCAGATTCTGCTTACCCAAAACCTATTCGAACAAGCGACTAGCCTGGGGCATGCTCACCAGGCTGGTTTTTAAGCTCAGATGGGACACCTAATGAAGGTAGCTAACAGCAGCTCTCTCTACAACTCCGGGAAAAGCGTGAAAAAAAAGGCTTAAATAGTACTATCCCTCCTTCGCCCAATGAAAGGAGATTCAGAGGAATTACTAATTGTCTCTAGAAATTGGAAATGGGACCCATGCTCCTCCTATGTAACATTAGCTCTTTTGATGATTTAATTCTATATGTCTCAGAATTTTTGTGGTGAGATTAGGCATTGCATTCAAGTGTTGTTCAGTAGTATTTGAAATCGAACTCGGATTGAGTATATTGTGTTTTCTTGGCAACATTTAAGCTAGTTAGAAATTGCTCAAAATAGTTAGACCTTTTAAGAGTTGCAATGATTAAGCTATGTCGTGCATTGAGTTGTAGTCAATATTATCATTCCCCCATCACATTGCTTTACTACACTTGAGTTTGTAGACTAAAGACAATGGATAAGTTCATTTTCCAATGAACATCCAAAAACACTTCCCTCATTAGCAAATATAAAGTTTAAAACTCTGGTGGCAACATATTAAGTGTTTCACAATTTAAACTGTTTTTTAAAATACAAATATTTGAAAACTAGACAGCCTAATCTTCTGTTACCTGCTCCAGCAAAATGTATTGACATCCTAAGGTTACAGGCCGCCTTTTTTTCTTTTCCCAAAATTTTTATTTCAGCCAAAAAAGAAGTTTGATATATCTGAATTACCTTATACATGCGTTAATTTGTTATCACTAACCATCGATTACACATACCTTATCCTGAGATGGTATTCAATTTGCAGCAGCCTATCTCTATAACATCATCTTATTCCAGGCTTGAAAATTTCATTCCATTAATCATGAATATATTGCTTAACTCTGTTTCTTGAACATTATTTCCATCTAAAAAAAAATTGGGGATTTGGAATGATGAATGGAACAACATCGAATGTTGATGGTAGAATCTGATATAATTGTCAAAGTGTTGACATGACTTGCAAATAAGTTCTATGGTGTTGTAGGTTGAGCATGTGATAAGAGAACAGAATGTTTTGGCTGCAAATGAGCTTATTGAGCTCTTCTGTGAGTTAGTTGTGGCCAGACTTACAATAATTGCAAAGCAAAGGTAAGAAGAAACAACAGAGTATATTAACTTCATTTCATAATAATATACATGGAATTCTAATGTTCATTTGACTTATTCCAGAGAATGCCCTGCAGACCTCAAAGAAGGTATTGCTAGTATAATATTTGCAGCCCCAAGGTGCTCTGAAATTCCAGAATTAGTTGCAATGAAGAATGTATTTGAGAAGAAGTATGGGAAAGATTTTGTGTCTGCAGCCACTGATCTGCGGCCCAACTCTGGCGTAAATCGCATGGTAACCACTCTATTCCTGCCATCATGAGATTATGACTTTCCACAGTTCAAATTTTAAGCATTCCTTGTTCATTGGATTGACAATGTGTAATTTTTACTCACTGAATGGTTTACTCATAGATCACAGTGGCATAAAGCTGATGCTAATATAGGATTGACAGGAACTTATGTTCTCTTAGTTGAGCGAAATATTTATTCTGACTGCTTTTATTTCTTATAGTTAATCGACAAGCTTTCTGTTAGAACTCCTACTGGTGAAGTGAAGTTGAAAGTCATGAAGGAAATTGCAAAAGAATACCAGATTGAATGGGATACAACAGAATCTGAAAAGGAGCTCCTCAAGGCTCCAGAGGAGCGTATAGTGAGTCCCCATCCTCTTTCTCTCTGTTTTTCTTGTCCAAAACATTCTTACTTCCTTGGCCTAAAATCTGTGTTCTTTATCAGGAAGGGCCTAACACTTTTCTGAGTGCTACGAGCTTACCTGTGAAGCCAGCTCCAACTAGAACTGTTGAGACAAATAGTCCTACTGTCAGGTAAGTCAGTTTTACTCATTTTTATGCAAATTCAAGTGTCTTAGATGTGGAAGCTATGTACTGTTGAGACAAATGGTCCCACTGTCAGGTAAGATAATTTTACTCTATGCACATTCAAGTGCCTTAGATGTGGAAGTTAAGTACTTATTGGTCTATGTGGAAGTTATGTACTTATTGGTCTCCACATGTTTTCTTCATTTCTCAGACCAACTAATGAACGAACAATGGGTAATGTACAGTTTGAAGATTCTGCATCTGCTGCTGAAGCAGCTGCAGAATCTGCTAGGCAAGCAATTGCAGCTGCACAGGCTGCTGCTTATCTAGCCAACAAGGGCTTCAATCAGGCCTCCCAACCACCTGGTTGTGATCATATCTGGAACACTTCAGGCATCAATCCTCAATTTGCAATGATTTCCAACAATCCCTCGTGCCTTTCTATGCCAAATGGACATCTAAGAAATGAAGAGACAAGATCACTGCTAGATACTGACCACATCCATAGGAGACATAGCTACAATGAGACAAGGCCAATCCAAATGGATGGTCAAAAATTCCATAGGAGACACAGCTACAATGTCTCTTCTCCAACTTCAGAATTAAAGTTTGATGAATCAGACTGCAATGAAGAGATTGAAATGGAAGATTCTCCAGCTGGTACCAATCCACCACCGCCTGAGCGACCTCCACCAGCAGTACCTTCATCTCGTGTAGACCCAGTTCCTCGAGTTCATCCTAAACTACCAGATTATGATGTGCTGACTGCTCGCTTTGAAGCTCTGAAGTATCACAAATCACAAACTTAGTTCAGAGCAGTTGTGCATGATTTTTGTTGGCTTTACAAGCCTTTTTGTGGTATGGATTTTGTTATTGAAAAAACCAATGCATATTGTTTTCTGTAATATATATATAAATAATATCAGCATCTTTTTCAACCATGTACTTGTTTTTGTGGTAACATTTTGTTATTTTGATAAAACCATATTTATGAGAATTTCGACTCATATCAAAATAGGACTTAATTTGACGGGATCATTATTGTCAAATTTCCAACACCAGAAATAGGGAACTCTTGAGCTAAAAAACCAGAACTGGTAAGCAATGAAATTTTGATCCAACTACTAACATTAAACAGACTAAGCCTGCATCATTTATATTTATTGTCCTGGATTTGTTCAACTTTTTGCTTGAGGTTGTTAGCAAATTAAACACTCAATATATCCATCAATCTAGGATCAATCCACGTTGGCTTTCCCCACCCAAGATCAGCTTCATGTAGCTGATGGTTGCACCACCTAAAACACAAGAACAAGTCTGTTTCACTTTGGGATCTCAGCTATATCTCTTAAGAAGTCATGAATCATTAGATATTACCTCTTTGCCTGAAATCTTTCCAACCAAGTTTTGCTAACTGTACCCCACAATCCTCATCTTATTTTGTATTCCACCATAGGGCTAATAGCCTAATAATTCTGCATCGAAGAGCATGAGGTCACAAATTGAATTTTTTTAAAAAAAAATCACCAAAAAGAGAATAACTATTAAAACTTTGTACTGTACAAACAAAAATCAAAACAAAGGCAACAACGAAATCTGGGACCTTAGATAAAACCAGCCTCAAACTAATCTCCAAATCAATCTAAAATATTACATTTCGGTTGTACAACATTTTTAATACTGCTAACTGTGTCATCTATACTCATATTCTTTTGTTGATGCGGTTTATGATAGCGAGCCTGCCAGATAAAATAAACAGCAGCTACAAAAGCAATTCTTCTCGTGCTAAATTGAGTTTTTCCCTGCTTTTTGGCTGAACCAATAGAGTTTCCCTATCCAAGATAGAGGTTGTCAATGAGTTTTGTAGAAGCCAATTAGAGTAGCAACAACCAAAGAACAAATAAGCTTATTTGAACAAAGTTTTATCAGCACAACTTGCAAGTTTTATAAGCAATTTGAACAAAGTCTTTTGTTCACAACTCACAAGTCTGTATCAGTACAACACTGAGATTGCTGACATAACTCACAAGTTTTATCAGCAATAAGCTTCCACTTGAACAAAGTCTCTTTCTGCGTTATTTCCTTCGATAGACACCCAAGGTTACAAAGCTACATCTTGGGATATCGGCAAATCTCCATATGAGCTTCCACCAATAGACGTCGGCACCAACTGTTGTTAACTGATTCAGGCGTTGGAAATAGAGAAGACAACATCAGTAGGTTCTTTCCATGTAACTGCATCATCATTTTGACTCTGAATTTTGCAATTTTCTTTGAGGGAACACCAAGCTTGATCAGTGATAGAGTCAATAGGGTCAAGAAATTTCCATTCCCCATTAGTCGCAGACTTTAGGAGCTTCGAAATTTCAGCATTTTTTATATTTAAACCCTGCAAATTTTCTATAATAGAAATCCCGTCCAGCCAGCGATGAAAACAAAAAGAAAAATTTACACCATTCCCTAGTCTATGATGAAACATATGTGCTTTATATCTTTCCTAATTTTTAGCAGATTCAACAAAATCCAACTTGGATATGCATTTTGGTGGCAATTTATATCATGGACTCATCTTCAACTTATTTTATGGTTCAGTCTTCAATATACATTCATTTTTATGTATTTTGGTGAATTAATTTTAATACATATGTGAGATTTAGATCACGCGATATGTTTTCTTGCGCACAATTTAAAGTTTTCAGCTTCATTTTTTTTTATTTTGAAAGTTTTATTTCATATGTTAAATCACGAAATTTTAGTTGAGATCTATTTTTTAATAAATATTTCTATTTTTTATATGATTATATTATATGAATATTATATTATAATATAATTTATAATTATAATAATATTTTTATTATAATTATTATGATTACTCTGGATATATTGCTTTTGATTGAGATACATTGTTCAAATATCTAACTTCATTTGTGTTGTGTTGCAAATGCATTTAATTAGGTACATTTATGTGGTACTATAGATATATTAATTTGAAATTACAGCACATAATTGATATGAAGACATAATAATATTATAAAGGATGTATATTGACTTTGTATTGTAAATATATTAGTATTGTACTATAGATCATTGTTTCTTATTTCAGATACAATATTTTTACTTTAGGTACATTACTTTTGATTGAAAGTATATTGTCGTTGATTTTTAAGTTTTTTTTATTTTGATTTTGGTGTTTATATTAAGTTTTTAAATTATCAAATTTATTTATTTTTAAAAATTTAACTTATTTAATTTTTATAAAAAAATAAATTATTAAAATTAAAATTAAATTAAATAATAATAAAACATCTGAACAAAACTAGCTAAATATTTTATAAATTTATTCTCTTTAAAGTAATAAAGAGAAAAGATTAATAAAATAAGAAAAAAGAATAAAGAATAAAAAATAAAGCTTGAACTGTAAAAATTTGGAAATGAGAAAAATGAACGTAGTTTTGAGAATCGGCGTGATTTTTGCAAATTTTGTTTTTTTTTTAAAAATATGGCACATGTGATAGGTTGAGACAGTTTAATTGACAAGGAGCGTTTTAATTTTAGGTTTATAAAACAATATCGACATGGGTCTAACATTTACCAACTGCATTTTTGTTATCCCCCAATAGTTAAGTCTTTTAAGTTTTGTGGCTGCAATCTACTTTGCCCATAGAATAGACTTCTTAGTTATAAGATTCCCAACTGCCACAAGAATTCCTTTCAACTTCCTTGATCACTGCTTTAGAAAGTATAAATAAAACACAGAATACTAGTAGATATGCATGCTCATAAGGACTGAGTTGCCAGCATAAAAAAGTTGTTTGACGGTCCAACGAGCAACACTTATGTGATTTAAGGTACCAGCTCTTTACAATGATGTTGAGATAGCTTGGTAGACATCAAACGCAAACCTAAATAAAGAGTGCCTTCGTGAAATTGTAAAATGCTTACAATATGAGTATGTTTAGGATATATATAAAAAAGAAAAATTCTCAATATTGGCATTTTGCCTGTGAGTGTCCAAGGCAGTAGGAATGTGAATTATTGGACAGACTTTAGTAGTCATCTCCATTTACTGATGAACTCTAGACTAAGTTTGATCCTTCGTATCTTTTGCTTCCACAAAAGAGGTATTCTAATACTCATTGACAACTTATTATTATTATTATTATGAAGTCAAAAAGCTCCTAAATTCTGTCTAAAGTTACTAGGAGTTAGACAATTTTGTCAGGTATTCTATGAAGAAAGTGATAAATTCTGATTAATTTTCAGATAAAATTTGACTGAAATTAATTGATTAGACCATAGTACAATATAAATAAAAGTTGAATGATCACAATGATTAAAAAAAAATCCATTCCCTTACTGCCACAAAATTTAGTTAATCAATTATTCTTATAAATTAGCCTGATTTCAAAGATGGGTAATTTAATGTTTCAAATCTTCTTCCTAGTCATGTCTTTACTGCAAACTCAATATTATGGTTTTAATGGTTGATTTAAGGGGTTAGAGTGAAATACTTTGTGGTATTGATGGGATTATCACTATCTTTAAATTTAATTTTATTAGGATGAATTACAATTGCCCTCTAAATTTTTTAATATTACAATAAATAGCCCTTCTAGTTTTATATATTATACTAAAATATCTTTATATTTTGATTATGTTAAAATGCTTCCGTCCAGTTTTAATAGTAGAACTTTTGTTAGTCAAACGGTAAAAAACTGGTTAGAAGCTTAAAATAATTTTAAATACCAAAACTGCCCTTATTCCTAATCCATTCACCCAAGCTGTGAAATTAGCGAACAATAAAGCTTGGAAATCAGGTTCATATCCTCATTCTCAAGCAAGCAGATCTATGGCCTTATCCATCACATAATCATAAGTCAAGTAGCATCTCTCTTGTGCTTGTCATCCTTATCCTATATCAAACAATAAACTAGAATACAACAATGCTAACAGATGACAGTGATGATGGATGCTTTGGAGCTTGTTGATGGCATCTATGGTGGCGATGACAGGATTTGAAGTGGAGAGCATCTTCTTGTTCCTTGCCTTAGGAGAGGAAGTCCTCTATCTACTTCTTGTGAAGGGTGTAAAGGCATTCGATGAAATTAAGGACAGGGTCATCAATTATTGATTCTTAGGTAGTGGTGGTCATGGCTTTCATTTCCTTTTTGTTTATTTTTTGGGGAGCTTTTTTGAGGATGAATAAAAATATTGAGATGTTTTAATATAATATATGGAACTAAAGAACTATTTAGTATAATACCAATAAATCTAGGGGGCATAATTTCAATTGACCCAATTTATTAAGATATCAAAGGCATACATAAGAACTGCTCTATCATGCCTAATGGCAGTAGAGTTGGATACATTATTTATTGTACATTAAGTGAAAGTGGCTTATCAAGCAGCAACACAATGCTGTGGTAGTCTAAGCCGAGTTCCACAGCTTGGCATCCTTGGACCTCCAAACAAGTGTTTCGGCTTGAATAAAGTGGCAAACTATTCCTTCTGTTGGAAATTTTTTTTTATATGGACTAATATTAATTATGGGTTGGTTTTAATTATTTATAAAATGGACTGAATAATATAGTTTATTATTTTGGGGTAAACCCAATTAAAATGTGATCAATGGAGTTATGGGCTTGTGACATCTTTTGTGGGCCGATATGGAAGACGGTCAGTGTAGACCTATTTTAACATGGACCTGTGATGGGTGGGCCTGTTAAAATTATTATAAATAGGCTAGGTCCCCTCTCCTG
>CATIWR010557811.1:0-31557 GCA_949677035.1 Omphalea diandra | reverse complement strand
TTTTTTCTTTCTGGGTTCGTTTGTTTTGCGGAAAAGTCAACATTCTTTCTTCTTTTTGTTCTTTTTAATTTTGGTTTTCTTCTTTTCCATTATTTTTCTTTCTGGGTTTTTTTTTTTTTTTTTTTTTTTTTGGGGGGGGGGGGGGGTTTTTTTTTAATTTTTCCAGATGTTTTAATAATAAAAAATAAAAAAATTAAATTTTTTAAATTTTTAATATAAACACATCATTAAAACAAAAAAACCACCCCCCCCCCCCCCCCAAAAAAAAAAAAAAAAAAAAAAAAAAAAACCCAGAAAGAAAAATAATGGAAAAGAAGAAAACCAAAATTAAAAAGAACAAAAAGAAGAAAGAATGTTGACTTTTCCGCAAAACAAACGAACCCAGAAAGAAAAAAGCTTGGAAAATAAGAAAACCCAGAAAGGAAAAATGAAGAAGAAAATGGTACCTGAATTTTGGCTTTAACATTATCGATGGTGTCGTTACTTTCGACCTCGAGAGTGATGGTCTTACCAGTGAGAGTTTTAACGAAGATCTGCATCTTCTTTCTTCTTCTTCGCTTAGTTTCTAGCTTGTGTTTGTGATGGGTATAGATACACTGAGCAGGTAGAGGTTAAAAGTTGGGAATCCAATCTTTTGTGATTGGAGATAGACTGTGGCGTGGAGGGAGCGCGCACGAGAAAGGGAGAAAGAGAGAGTTCTCTTTGAAATATCTTGGGGGCCCACAATGATATTTTGGATTGGGATTTGTGACAAATAGGTAAATTTATTTCCAAGTTGGAATTTTCATTTTTCGTCCTCACTGGGAATTAGAGAAGAAAAATATTTTGAAAGAAACTTTTAAAATTGAGGTGGGACTGGTGCAGCTCAGGAATTAATTTAACTAATTTTATTCAATAAAAAAATTAATTACATTAATTTTAAAATTAATAGTAATTTTAAATATATAAATTTAAATATTAAATCAAATCTAATTGAATTCATTATTAATTTAATTTTTAATTTATATAGTCTAATCAATTAGTTTGACTCAATTTTTTAAACCATTTTATACAATTTTATGATATTATTTAATGACTTCATGCATCCTTTTAAAAATTTTAGTATCTTTGTTTAGTTATTGTTTAAGTGATGTAATTCTTTAAAATAAATGGAAAATTTTCAAAGATAAAGGATTTTTTTTTGAACTTAATATTATTCACTATCATAAGATAAAAATATATTTTAAAGTTACTGAAAATTTTCTAAATAAGCATTGGAGAGTTTGGATTGGTCATGTGTAATGGCCAACCTACTTCTACATTTTTATGAAGTTAAGATGAGAAGAAACCTTTCCAGATTGCTGTATGATTTGTACTAGGCTTGCTCCTGCTTCTTTATTATTATTATTATCTCAATAGATGGAGGCTTGGTGCAAGGTCAGACTTATTTAAAGCCTAATCAACAGAGAAAAAAGGTCGAGATTCCTTATCAATTTTGAGAAGACCCCCCTACTGGAGCAAAATTATCATCTACATATGTAAAGTACAAGAAAAATTATTAAACAATCATTTTTTTAACATTTTCTATAATTTTGATTTTTCATATAATTAAATTATGAAAAATGAAAAACTGAAAGAAAGTCACGGAGGAATGTTTCACTGCATCAAGGAAAGTGCATCTGCATATGCATAATTTAGAAATGAGGGTGAACAAGCCCAAGTTCTCCAAAGAGAAAATAAAAAAAAAATCTGTAAAATTGGTTATTAGAGAGTATTGATAGATGTAAACAATAGTTTGCTTACAAACAAGACTTAGCTGCGCTGGAAATCTCTAATTATAGTCTAAAGAAATGCTGAAGCAAACACTTAGCATGCTGACAGTAGTAGCAGCAACTAACTACAGTAAATAAATATTTGACAGAGTGAATCCAGAGCATCCGTCAAATAATTGTTTGCTTTTAAACAAGTTAACACAACTTGACCACTGATTAACATGCAATGAGAACCAAGAAGCTACACACAATCATGGTGTCATCACTCATCAGAAGTGCATAAATATTACCATTTTGGCCTTAAATGTTCATGTCCACAAGCTCCTGTCCTGCTGTTAAGTTCTCTCATACCTGTTTTCTGCCCTACCATGGACAATTGTACACCTCTTAAAAAATAGTAACAATACAGAAATTTCTTTTTTTAAAAAAAAGAAAAGAAAAGAAAAGGAAATGGTCCATTTTATAGGCACTATATGTACTATCCATTGTACGTAAGACTCACCTGTTGCTTCTCTTCAATAAAACTAGATAGAGAGGATCTTGAGAAGTAAGCTGCAACGGCTGGACAACAATGTAGGAGGAAGTGGAGATGCTGAAAATTTGAAGTATTGAAATATTAGTACTCGATAGTAATGCAGCGCTGATGATACAAATGCTGGTGTAAGATGAACCTTGGATAGAAAAGGAACATTATGTAAAAGAAAAATGCCTAAAAATAGTTATAATCAACCCAACTTTTCTTACAATTCGTAATAAATATACAACTATCACGATACTATCAGTACTAGTTCCAAAATTTGCTAACGATGCCATGCCGTCAGTTAGTGTTGTAACCATCTACCTACAAACATTTTAGCAGCAAATTACATTTGAGACATACAATGTTGCATTTAACAATGGTTAAAGCAAATATTTGGCAGTGTACGTAAAAATACAAAAAATTCTATAATTGTGTGCAGAGAAGGCATATATCGTCAATTTTTCAACAAATAATATATACTTCAGCCAAGTCATAAGTCAGTCTTCTCCTTTATTTGATGATTTCTCAGTCACCTTTGTTCCAGTAGGAAATGGGAACCCAAAACATTCCACATATTTGCTAATTACTCTATCATAATTCATGTGTAACATGGATTGCACGAACCCAGCGAATCATTTCCCTATCAGAATGTTAAATCTAGCAATTCAGGAAATTTCTTTTCTTTTTCTATTTACAAAATAAGCATTATCAGAAAATTCCAGTATAAGCACAACAAGCAAATCATCAACTAAAATAAAAATAAGAATATTACTGACCATCTCTTTTCTGAAAATAAGAAAAGCTCAACTACATGATCTTCTATTATAAAGAGTTGTAATATAATGAGGAGAAGGAATCTAAGAGCTTACGGACTAAGGAGCTCTTTGCGAATGGGAGAACCATCAGTTAGAAGAGTGTAGATCAAAGTTCCCAACATCAAACAACCCAAAATGCTAAAAACAATTCTTGCAACCACAACAGGAGAAGGCTTCCCATTTTGTTCCACTACAGCTCTAAAAGCAGAAGAAAGTTCATTCAGTATACTGCACAACTAAATATACGACCTCCAAAATATTCTCCAATGATTTCTTATTATATCTAGTCAATGTAGTTGCAGAGGGCAATAAAAGGATTAAAGCACCATAAAATATCAGTCACTACAAAGAAACACCTCTCCAAAATTTTAGCTACTTCAGATGTAATAATTCTGAAGTAATCTCAACAAGTTAAAGGGCTATGCACAAAATACAAAAATGAAGCTCAAATGGTATTTAATGCCATGGATTCAATTATCTTATAGGAAATTAAAATATTTGAGTTTGATTGTGTTTTACTAACTAGTAGAGTGTATGTTCAATCATGATTCAAAGATATTGATTTGGCACAATTCATTTTATGTTATGATATAAGTGCTTCTCTGCTAGTATAGGGCCATAGACACACACCCGCAAACATGTTTGATAATCCAAGTAAAAAAAGTGAAGATCACAGAAGATATACATAATGAATTGGGGCAAAGTGGTGGAAAAGATTTTTAGCAGAATCAGAACTTATAAATGTCCCCTAAACTAAGGAAAATGGCCATATAGGATCCAAATAGATTGGATTAACATATCTGACTTGCACTTAAGCAAAAATGAATTAGGGCAACTAATGCATGCAAAAGCAATTTGACTGACTTCACTCTGCTTCATAACAACACAGACACATACAAACACACGCACAGAAGCCCAATGCACATGAAAGCTTCAGGCCTCCACTGAGCATTAGCAAATAGCAACCATGGAACAGTTAAAGGGGGCTGGATAGAAAAGCTAGGGCAATCCATTCCTAAATCATACGTGGCCTAGCTTATTGATTATCTTAACGTGTCAATTTGATCCGGTATAAGTAGGGGTAAGCAAAAATCGGATCGAACAAAAAAAAATCGACCGAATCGAACTGGTTTGGATTGATTTGATCTTTTAATAAAATCGATTTGTTCAGTTATAATTTTAAAAAAATTTCGGTTTTCAGTTTTCGGTTAGGTTTTTTAGATAGAAAACCGAAAAACTGAATTAACTAATAAATAAATCAAACCGAACTAGATTTAAAATACATGTAATTTAATTGAAACAAATCGATCCGAATCGAACTTTTTATAGGATTGATTCAGTTCGATTTATAGACACATAAATTTCGATTAATCGATTTGGTTAATACGATTTTTTCAAAAATTTTAATTCGATTCGATTATAAGTATAAAAAATTTAATTTATTAAAATTTAATAAAAATTGAACTAAACCAATCAAATTGTCTGTTTGCTTGTCCCTAGACGTAAGTGCAAAGAAAGAAAATACCTGAATTTGTAAGTACATACTTTTTTTTGTGTCAAGTCGAGAAATTCTGAAAATATCATGATCTATTTGAAATTGTGCACATATCCAAATTTATTAATGGCAATGTCAGAATAATTATTAATTATGCCCAAGACGCAAAAGACAATGGCACCCATGTGCTACTATTACTATCCATAAGTGAAATAACAGAAAAAACCATGGAAGCTTGAACTTAGAGTCTACCCCAAGAATGCTACGGTTATCAGCAATTTGACACCTTAATAGCCTTTGAGCGTTGGCCAAGTTTCTTTGTCTACCAGAAGCAAACTGGCCAAATTCAGCCATGCCACTCAATAACTTGAGGACCATATTTTCTACTCAGGGTGAAAGTAACATTTTTTAAAAGATATGATAATCATATGAAAATTTTTCAGCATGTTAATTTTATTGAATAACCTCAAAATTCATTTATAATTTGAAGTAATATAACTTAAATTTATATGAAAAATAAAGTAAAATAAAATTATATAATGTAATAATAAAAACAACTCGAAAACTGTCGCATCGAGAACTAAAAGATGGCATGAATAAATAATTCTAATTACATATATATAATAATTAATTTCATATATCGTCTGTAGTACACAAGTCATAATAGAAAGGAACAAAATCCAAATATCCAGCATCTTTGAGCTACTTAATAGATTTATCACTCTTTCTTTCTCCTACAAAATGGAGGAAGCACAAGTCCAAAGAAAGAGAAAATCTTCCCAATAAATTGGAAGACTTCTTTCACCAGTGTGGAGTACAAACGGAATTGCATTAATGCAAATATGGAGACAGGAAGGAAAGCAGCGAAAGAGATGAGACTCGTTGTCCATTGTTTGTCTGAACGAATAATTAGCAATATGGTTGCACCAAATGCAAGCATGGTGGTGATGACAGAGAGGAAGAGTAAAGTGAAACCAAAGGAAAGTTTCTGTGGGATAGAATAATAAAAATCATCAAATTCGAATGGAGAAGTGAGGATAGAGAGGAAAGACATCACCGAGGTGAGGGAGAATGCTAAGGCAATAACATCCATGATAGTGAAAAACTTGAAATATGGAGATTTTCTGAAATTGGGAAAGCCTTCCGCGTTTGTACCTCCAGGTACAGTATAGGCAGCAGCAAAAACGACGGTGGCTACCAAAACAGCAACAGTAGAGCATGATTGAGAGGTTTCTTTGATCCATTCCCGCGCTTCTTTGAGTTGTTGTGTGTGTGCTATTTCAAAAAGCTTTTTTGGGGTGACATATTCACTTTGTTCTTCTATTCCAAGCTGCTTTAGCTGCTTTTTTAGCGGCTCCCTCAGTTTTGCAGGAATCAGGGCATAATGAGAAGGAACTGCTCTCTTCACTCGCTGCATAATTAAATACGGCAAGAAACAATGAGACTCATATCAATGATAAATCTGATACTTAGTAGAAGGAGGAGGAGGTTGAGGGGCTTACATGATACCATTGTAATTCTTCTTGCAACTGGAGCGCGGGACCAGGCTTGGTGCCTCCAGTATAGTGCTCGGTGTCCGCAGCGCGGAACAATAAGGAGATCCCATGATCGTCAATTTTTCTACTCGATCTATCCCATGCCATTCCCTTTGTTTTTAACAAGTAGTAAATGTCCTTGCGTCGGTGCATCACAGCGACATGCAATATGTTCAGCCCTTGGTCATTGAGATACTCCAAAGACTGAGGATTAACCTTGAGCATTAGCTTCACAAGCTCTATTATTCCCTTCTCAGTTGCGATAAACAATGGTGTTGAATATTCTGAATCTATGAGAGGAAATCCACCCCAGCTAAATTGAAGATTATCAATGTATTTCCACCAAACATTAATTTCTGTTAGCTTCCCGGCAACTTTCAAAGCGAATATGTGCTTTTTCTTATCGCTCCATATTCTTTCAACCATTGACCATCCTGTTCAAGCATGTTTAATGTTTCTATGCATCCTTGATATATATACACACAAATATATGCATTTCTAAGAAATAGAGATTAATTACCATGAATGAAGTTTTGAATCATTGATCGGATGCTAGCCAAATGAGTCGCTATTGAAATAAAAATCATTCACTTTCGATCAATACAAAAGACATCAATTATATATACATATATATATAGACTGAGGCACAAACACAATAATGCACCGGCAAGAAGAGTAAAAAAGGTAATGTATAAACTTGGTTTAAATATTATCAAAGATAATGATAGAAATTATCACAAGTACTTAATAAATTAGATACATAATTTAAATTCTATATAATGACATAATAATGTATATATTACCATAGAATTCACCTTATTATTATTATTATTATTAAAGGAGAAATCATCAATATACCACATGACATGCTAAACCAGCGTACTGGATTCGCTTTCAGACCACTCTCCAAATCTCCATGTGATCTTGAATCTGGCACTTGATTGTCCTCGTGTTTCACATCCACGTAAAGGACTGTAATGAGATTGACATTTTATATAAGTCTTGAGTTGTAAATCTGTTGGCTGATTTGTATCCAAATGACAATTGTTTAAGATGTGCACATAGTGAAGATGGTATTGGAAAATAATAAAACCAAACCAATTCATTGGTTTTATGTTATATGATCTCAAAAGTCTCAATTATAACGCCAACATATACTTTGAATGACTATTATATGAAAAAGGAAGTATTTTGGTTAATGTTAGTATAATAGAAAAGGCAAGCAAAACTGATTAGAGATTAAATAATACTGGAATAAATCAGACGATCAAAAATGCTGAAAGTTGTGTATCCACTCCTGAAAGCTGATGGCATTCCAGCAAGAATATGAAGAGCAGTCTTGTTATCTTTGTCTTTCAATTGTGCAAGTGATTGATCAAGCTGCAGCAACACGAAAGCTGTGTCTGCATGGGGAAAGCTAATCAAATTTCCTTTCAAATATATATATATATATATATATATATATATATATATATAGACACACACGCACCCTCTCACACACACACACAAGAGTGAAAGGGGAGGAAATAACTAACCAAAGTGTTGCCCTTCCATGGCGACATGTAAGATAGATCTTTTATCGTATCTTGCTTTGTTAAGACCAGATATCTCCTTGTTATCAGTCCTTTGTCCTTGTTGCTTCGCTAAAAGCTTCACTATTTCTGTACTACCAAATGCAGCTGCTGTAAACAGTGGGCTCTCGCCAGCCTCATTTACTCCTTCAAGTAGGTACTGAATCGGAGACTTCGATTCGTCCTCCTCAGAATCCATTTCCGCCACTGGTATCTCCGTGAGATAGTCATAGAGTACAAGCTCTATTACTTCGATGTTTCCAAGAGCTGCTGCCTCATGAAGAATATTGTTCCCACCTGCGTTGCTACTAAGCAGGATTTTGTGGACGGCTTTTTTATATGTGTTATCATTGGATCGAGAGACAATCAGAAGAAGGTCTTTGAAAGGGTTCTTCTTTTTGCTGCAGAGTGCCAAGTGAAATGCACTGTCTCGATTGACATTCAATGGAAACAGCAAATGCTCTGGACGATCTTTATAATGTTTGATGAAGAAGCTCCAGTCCTGGTCCAAGACTGCATTGTAAGCCACCTCCAATTCTGCAAATATATCAATTTCTCCCTTGCTACCCATATATAAATTTATATATTCGTACTTATCTGCAATGGAATTGAATGTTGTTGTCAATTTCAATTTTTAAGTGGAAGTAATTGTATTTTAAAAAAAAAAACACATTTAAGGAAAATGAAACTAAAAAAAAAAATGAATCTAAAACCATGTAAATAGTCAAAAATCAAACTTTAATTCTAATTAAAGTTAAACCAAATTAATGGTATCTAATTAACAGATATTCATACTCATTGTCGCTCTATTTATCTTATTCTATAGTTTGATATACATATACTTTGTATAGATAAGTTGTTCCTAATTAAGCGGGCAACCTTTTCCAGTTTTGTGTAATTTGAAGAATGAACTTTGTATATAATAAGGTAATCTTTGGTAAAAAGGAAAGGAATATAACATAACATAATCAAAAGAAACTCTAATTTAATAGTTAATTCAATTTGCATTCTATTACATTGTACCAAACATTATCTAAGAGAATAATCTCACCACATTTTAAAAGTATAAAATATTTAAAGTAAGATCTACCCTTCAAACACGTTAAGTTCAGCTTAATTGATGGTGTATATCTTTGAAAACCTCTTAGCCTTTAGTTCGATTCTTTTCCTCCTTATAAGTAAGATAATACAAAAATAGATAAATAACTATCACTCGAATTAAATACTTTTGAGACGGCAACAATTTATTATGGACCAGTAACACCAAACATAATGCAGAGTACAAATTTCTTTAAAACATGCATGTAGTGGAGTTGAAATTTCCAAAAGGCAATTTTGGGTAGAAATTTCCAAACGCAAGTTCTGATTTATGGGTGATGTATACACTGGCCTGGTATATATATTCTGAGCTAATTAACTAGATGCATTGGCCTGCATTGCATCTAGTTAAGCCACCTACTGAAAAAACAACCAATAGAAGAAGTAATGTAATTGTACCTTTAGTAGCTACGTGCTGTGATTAATTGCAGTTCTCCTTCTCAGGGATTCGACCTTCACATGCCAAAGTTCTTAAGTGTAAGAAACCACATACCTCAAAGAAGCATGTGTGGTTTCTTTTTCACTTGTTTAGCTCCTTGGATATTGGTGATGTTGGTCTGATGGCAATAAAGATGCTTATATATCTTCATTTTGTAAGAAAAACAGTGTGGTATCTTTACTTTGCTTGAGTAGAATATAAAGTTGGGAGCATCATAAACATCACTTAAAGTTTAAGTTAGGTATCATTAAGTTTTGTGATGTTATTTCTTAAAATTTTTTAACTTAAAATGAAATCTTTCTTAGATCTGTATTTTAAATAAGATTTTAATTTTATTTAAAAAATAGCAAATATATGTGGTTAATTACAAATATATAAAGGTCAAATTAAACCAAATTATGGCAAATTTGGAATAAATAATAGAAAAAGGAGGGAAAAAATGTATGTAAAAACTAGAGTATAATTATTTCCTTAAAAAACAAAATAAGGTTATTATTAAAATACGTAACAACCTTCACTGAGTCCATGTAATTCACGTTGGATAGGCTTTTTTTTTTTTTTTGGGTACTTTAAAATAGTTAGCTTTTTTAATTTTTGGAAAATTATTTGACCTTTCTAATTTTTGACAAATTAGTATGCCATTTGACAAACGCTCTAAATTTTTTATTCACTCTTGTTTCCATACTCTAAAAGTCTAAATGTTTAAATAAAAATTACAATAGCATCATTTTATTTTAATTTTATATTTTACAATAATAGCATAGAACGATATATTCCTGTTATTTTAATACTTTAATCTCAATGAGAATAGCATATCTTTGGTCAACACAAAAAGATGTGAGAATATAGAAATTTTTGAAATTAAAATTATCTTAAATTGATTAAAAAAAACTATTTTTCTGTTTGTCGTATTAATTCAAAATTAATTATCAGAATTTATTAATTTAAATTCATTTTTATAATAAAATATCAATCAATCATCATCTAATTAAAGTCTTGGGTAGTAAAAGAAAATGGCATATTGTATTTTTAAAATTGGTTCCATTCTATGTTGCACAGAAATAAACGACAAAATGTGGAAATGAAAATAGCAAAAGGTATTTATCAAAAATATAGCGAATGGAAATATAGTGAAACGCAAAAATATTAAAAAATAAGGATAAATATATAAATATTAAAAAATTATAAATACTAATATTGTATATAAATATTTAATAATATTATTTATTTCAAACTTAATTTACTATCAATAAATATTAAAAATAAAAAATTAAGAAAAATAACAAATCAAATTTTATAAAACAAAAAAAAATAAATGTCTATAATTTCTTAATAATTATTAATCCCAAATAGTTTAGGAATTCAACAATTTTTAAATTTTATTTTCATATTATTTTCTTTTTTATGAATTTAATGAATGTTTTAATTTTTGTTTTTAATATTATTTTTTTATTTAAAAATTTAATAAGTCATTTTATTCATAATTAATTACAAATGTTTTTCTTTGTTTTTTTTTTTTTCATTTAGAAATCACATTTCCGATTTGAAACGAGTTTCCAATTTTACTATATTATGGAAAAGTACTCAGAACATTTTCAAGAAGTTTCTGTGAAATTTCAGAGACGAAACATTTCCGAAATGTAGAAACGTCAGCCCGGTGAAATTTCCGTGCAACCTAGGTTCCATTGATTCATTATTCAATTTTCATTTTGTAAAAATTCTTTCAAGTATCTTAATTTGTTTAATGTTTACAATATAAATGAAATTCTTGAATAATCTACAATATTTTTACCATATATTCTGTAACAAAAAATAAAATGTCTTCTTTGATAAGACATCAGCTATGTTGATTATATTTCAATGTTTTAAGTGAATGCATCTGTGTTCATTCTTGTGCTAAAGATAATGGTAAGAATAATATAGAAAAGTAATTGTGCTTTTCTTCCTTGTAAGGCAAAGTATAAGATAAGATCGTGAATCATGAAAAGTTCGGTTAAAACACTATTTTGTTAAAATGTTTGGGGCCACGTTTACTTATAGAAAACAGTTTTTCATTTTTTTAATTTTTATTTTCTTGTAAAATATTTTTTTTATGAAAAATAGTTTTTTATTTAAAAAAACACGTTCATTTATTAAAAGTAGAAAATCGGTTTCTATTTAGAAAATTATAAAGCACGTACATTTATTATCCTTTTATTAGTTAATTTTTGTTATTATCTATATTAATAATTTTTAAAATAAAATAACATAAAATTAAAATTAAAAATATGAAAGTATATAACCATAAATTTTTGTGTAGTAAGTTTTGCCTATTTATTTCAAAATTTATATTATTAATGTTGTTAAATTTTTTAATATTACGAAATACTTGTTTCGAATAAATATGAGGCAGATAAAACAATTCAAAATAAAAAAGTATTATGTTTTTTATATACAGAAGAGTTATAATGAGAATTTAGTATATGAAATTTAAAAAATAAAAAATATATGCAAATATAAAAATTAAAAAGAATAAATTATTAATCCAAACAAAAATAAAATAAATTGAAAATTAAAAAAATAATAAATAATAAATAGAGATTTGAACATAATCTATAAAACTATTATATTGAAAGCAATAGTGTTATTTTTGTGCCTTCTCATATTTTTCACTTAATCTTAAATAAAAAATAATAATAGAAAATAACTTAAAATTGTTTTTCACAAATTGGTTCTATCTTGAAAAACTGGAAAACTAATAATAGTAGTAGGAGGAGCTAGAGGGGCTGATATGATGTCGTTATAATTCTTCTTGCAACTAGAGCTTGGTGCTTCCAATATAGCGCTCCGTGTCTGCAGCTCGATATGATAAGGAGAAACCATGATCATCAATTTTTGTACTCGATCTGCCCCATCCCATTCACTTAAAAAAATAAAAAAAAGTTTTAACAACCATATCATGTGGTGACTAAGTGATTGCTAATCAAGAACAACGATTACTTAGCAACCATGTCTTACGATCATTAAAACTTTGATCACTAAATTATTAGCAATCAAAAGTGGTATGTGGCCACTGTATGGTGTAGTCTTCAAGTAGAGACCACAATATATTGCAGCTAAATGATTTTTTTGTGATCACTGAATATTGATCACGGCAAACCACAGTAAACTATTTGGAGACCAATTAGCAATCACAGCCAATGATTGCTATTTAAAAGACCATAAAATATGGTCTCTATTTAGATATCATAAAATATAATCTTTATTTTGTGGTCTTCATTTTGAGGCCACGGATTAAGTGATCTCAAAGTGGTCACTATTTAACTACCATATTAAATATCACTTAGCTTTTGATAACTAAATAATTGAATAGTTTATAATATAAATATTGTAGTGACGTTTCATTTATTTATATATTATTATATTTATAATAATAATTATTATAATTATAACTATAATACATAGTCTGAAATAAATTAAAAATTATAAATACTAAAATATAACTAATAATAAAATAAAATAAAATAAAATAACATACAACACGAATATTAAATTGATAAAATAAAATAATATACGATACAAACTATAAAAATAATCAATATTCAAATCTTAATGTTACAAAGTAAAGTAAATTCACAGTACTGAAAATTGAAATATAAGAAATATATAGAGGAGTTTGGTACTCACGAGTCGCTCGAAGATGGATCTTGTTCAAAGATGTTGTCGAAAGGTGGAACAAAGGGGCCTGGTGCATGTTCATGACCGCTATGAATCAATTTCTGCACCAACTAGCGCACTTGATCCTTCATAGTAATCTGCAACACTTGAATCTGAATATCTTTATTCCATAATTGAACTCAGTTCCCTACTTCATCATGACTACAAAATTACAATGGAATACCGATAAAATTAGGGACAAAATTTTTTTTGTTAGTAAATCCTGTCAAATACTCTAAGTAATGCCGATGGCAGGACCAAATTAGTGACAGATTTTTAATTTGTCCATAATCCAGTTGTTAATAACTGGAGCCGAGTTGGCGCCATCTATTAACAACGGCTTGGTAATGGAATATTTCATCATTAAACTCAATGGGGGAACATTTTGTCTCTAATTAGCGACAATGATAATTCGTCACTATTTAGCGATAAAAGACCATCGTTATTGTCTGTCACAATTTTGCAATTAACACTTAAGCATTACAAACAACAATTTTTGTTGGAACACTTCGGTTTAAACCGACAGTAGGCCCTCCTCTTCTCTTTCCCTTTTTTTTTTTTTTTTTACTTTCTTCTTCCTTTCTCCCATCAGTGTGGACAAGTTTTTTCCTTCTCCATTTCTTTCCTCACTGCCGACCATTCCCGCTAGCGCTGCTGCTCCTTATTCTCGCTGTTCCAGCTCAATTGCTCTCTCTCTCTAAAAAAGCACTACAAGAAAAATCGGATTTATTTACTGAAAAAAAGTAGTAGCTAAATCTTGTTTTCGTAGTAGCTAAACCCTTAGCAACTGCCTTAGCGATTAACACCATGTAGTTGTTGATTTCCTAATAGTTAAGATGAATTTAGCAACTAAATAGTCGCTAATTAGTCTCTATTTATAATTAAACCAATTTTTCATACAAATCATAATAAATATACAACTATCACGATAATATCAGTACAAGTGTTCCAAAATTTGCTAACGATACCATGCCCTATGTTGGTGTAAGCTGAGGTGTAGACAGCAAATTAGTAACATAGAAGGAAAGTGCATATTCAATTCAACATCCTATGAACACAAGCTTTATTATCCTTCCATTCTTGTTCTCTATAAGAAAGTATCTTTGGACTCTTGTGGACCACTACATCGATAATAAGCTGCGTTTTTATTACTATCATTATCCCTCAAATTATAAATAGAATAATACTTACATTTGTGAGCCAACATTTTGAAGGAAGTATTACCTGCCAAAACATATCAATAAAGTTATCCACAAGAGTGCACTAATCCAACTAGATTCCATGTAGGCAACCCAAACCTTAATTCAAACATAAAGGACATTATTGATATGCTGCAAAACAATATACACACAAACCGAGAATTTCAAATGTTTATCTTAACAACTATGATTTCAAGTAAAACTAAACAACTATGATTTCAAGTAAAACTAACTTTTAATATGCCACAAGGTCTTTAAGAGAACAATTGAACAATTACTAAAATTGTTGAGAGTAGCCAAAGGCTATGATTTCAAGAATTTAGTTTTGATAAATGGTTAAGTAAGATTGTGGGTCTATTAAAAGGCTAAAAGTTAAAATTATCGGAGGTAAATTAGTACAGCCAAAATTACGAAATGATTTAATCTGATTTTAGGAGTGCTAAGAAAAATGAATGAGAGATTTGGTTAAGACAAAATAAAAAAAAAGAAAATTAAATTTCTATAATTGAAGCTCCTATGCCATGAAAGCCTTTGTCAAAATGCCAACACGGAATTTAGACTTTGCAGGAGTCTTAGATTATCTCGCTTAATATCCTAGTTTAGACTTTGTAGGAATCTAGGTGGAGAGGGTGTAGAGGAGAGTGGCCACCATTACACAACATAGTGCTAAGAACAAAGTTCTTAGTCCGCTAGCTAACGTAGAAATTCCCATTTCTGTGGTTAGAACTTACGAGAGAAAGAAAGCTCAGAAGAAAATGAAGCGATGCAAGACCAAGAAACGAAGACGTCCGAAACTGTTGGACAGGATGTGTCCATGTCATAACTAAGGTCCGCGGCTAGATTATGGGTTCCTTTGGTTTAGCTTGAGATGCGCACATAACAGTTCAAGCCAAACTGATTTGATTTTTTTAAGTTGATTTAAATATAAGTTCAGTTTAATTGTTTTAAAAAATATTTCGATAAATTCAATTTTCATATAAAAAGTTAATTGAATCAAATTAAATTGAATTTATTTAAAATTAAATCAGAATAAACTTATATTAAATAGCTCAAACCTATTATAAATTCATTGTTTTTATTACAAATATATAGAAATCTATTAAAAACATAATATTCATGTTAAAAATATTTCAAAATATATTATAAGAACTATCATTTATATTAGATATTTTAAAATTTTAATTTACATCAAACTGAATCATAATTGAGTCCAATTAAATTTGTTTGATTCAATTCAGTTTATAGATTAATTCAGTTTAAATATTTATATTTAAAGTTTAATTTTTTAGTTTTATTTGATTCAATTCGATTTAATTTAAATTACATACCTATTTCAAATTTTGCTCTTATAAATAACTATTAATTAAGGAATAGTGTTGTTGTTAGTTGAAAGCTCATAAGATATAAACAAAAAATGTTTGATAAAATTTTTACCAATCAATGTTACTGAAAAAGTTAAATGATCATTAAAAATATAATTTATTTTTAAATAATTACTTGGTTTTATTTTCTTTAAGAAATTATTATTTAGTCCTAAAAATTTTACATGATTTATGATTTGATTCTTTTACTTTCACAAAAAATTATTAAAATGTTTCCAGGCTACTATTCCATTAAAGGAAGCAACCTTTCTATCTAATTAATACTCTATATTCTATTAATCAATGAACAAAAAGCAACGTCAAAACATTATATTTCACTTAAAATTCAAAATTTCCTTAACTCTTGGCTTACAGAAAATATTAGACCGTCCTACGGCTCCCGCCAATAGAAAAAGAGATTTGAAGGTGAGAAAAAAAATATTGTACAAAATATAGATTTGTAGTCCTTTTCTTTTGTTTTGTTTTAAAATTTTAAGATTTCCTAAGCAATTTTCTTCTCATTTTCTTAGTTTGAAGAGGTCTGAGACTAGTGGCAACAATGATAGAGGTAGTGGATAGGAGAGAAGGTTTCTAAACTAAAATTATGTATAGAAATAAAGAGCTAATATCATGACTTCGGAATCAGTTAACAATCCTAATGACAAGCTGTATTATTACAATAAGGAAGGTAGCTATGGAACTTTTAAAGGTTGAAGTGTTCTAGTTAATGAAGTAGCTACCGGAAATTCCTATCCTAACAGTCTAGATAAAGTGAGATAGAGATTGTACCATACAGGGGTGACAGATAAAATGAAAGAGGAGATCTTGATTTTAAAAAAAAAGAAAATCAAATTATCAATGGACAGCTTTACAGGTGGCAACGTGGCGGATCGAGTTGTTTTAGGTTAGATCGTTTTTTTGGGTCGGATCGTTTTTCGGGTTCACGTATCTTCAAGTTGAGCCAAGTTTTATCGCCTGGGTTTCACATAGGTTCAGATCACTCATTGAGTCTTATATGTAGAAAGGATGGCGGGTCAAGTTTGTGTTGGATTCGGGTTTATTCTTAAAATTGATATTTTGGATTTATCAAATCATTTTTTATTCAATTTTAAAATGTCTATTTAGATTTTTTATCCTTTATCCAATATTTTCTCATAATTTGTTAAGAGAGAAATAATAAATTTCTCTCAAAAAATTTATTTTTAATAAGATAGATTTTATATAAAATAAAATTTGATTAAAATTTTTGTTTTTATTTAAATACTTAATAAATTAAAATATAATTTATTTTTTAAGCAAATGACTATATATAATGAAAGTAATTGAATTAAGTCTACATAAAATTATTTTCAAGTCATATATCATAATTTAAATTAATTTACACACAAATATATAATGTCGAATGATAGAAAATTACTTATTATAAAAAATTTTGTGCATTATGATAAAAATTTGTGTGACAAAATCAGATTTGTCTTAATATGTGATTTTATCATGACAAAAATCAAATTTATTATAACTATTATAAAAAATATGTAAAATTGTGAAAAATTTATTTTAATATTAAATTATTTTAAAAAAATTATGATAAAAATTTAGCTTAATGACTCAAAATTCAAATATTTATATGATTTTAAATTGTATCTAAAATTTCTAATTGAGTCAATTTTATGATAATTTGATGAATTAATTTTAATTATAATTCAAATAAAAAAACAGAATTTACTAATGTGCTTTTAAACTCAATTGATCTTTATACTTTTTCAATTAGTTCAATTAAACCTAAAATTAAATTTACGGCTTAATTAATAAATTACTTTTATTTTTATTCAATTTAATCTTATTTTTACTTAATTAAACTTATTTTTTACTTTAGTATGATAAATTTTAACTTTATGTTTAAAATTGAAAATTTTAAATTTATAGTTCATAAAATCTCTCAATTTTTCATTTTTTTAAAAAATAATTCTCTCAATCTTCTTTAAAAAAATTAATTTTATGTTTAAATAATAACATTTTAGACTATTCAAATAAAAAGTTGTAAGGAATATTTAAAAAAAAAAATCAACCACATAAGTTTAATTAAGATGAAATTTTTATTTTTTAATCAATTTAATCTAATTTTTGTTTAATTAAATTTTTTTTTGCATTTTTAGATGTTGAATGTTAATTTTAAATTTAATTTAAAAAATAAAAATTTTAAAATTTAAATATATAATTAATTAAATCTCTCAATATCTTCTTAAGAAATTAATTATTATATTTTAAATAATAATTATTTAAACTATTTAAACAAAAATTTTTAAAAAGTATTTTAAAAATTATTTACATGAACTTAACTATGATGATACTTTTACTTTATATTCAATTTAATCCATGTTTTGCGTAAACTAATTTATTATATACTTTTATATGAAAATTTTTAATTTTATATTTCAATCTATAAATTTTTAAATTTTAAATTTATAATTCATAAAATCTCTCAATATCTCATTTAAAAAAATTTTCTCTCTATCTCTCCATAAAAATTTAATTTTTATATTTTAAATAATAAATTATTTAAATCATTTAAAATAAAAACTATAATAAATAATTAAAAAATCAATTTCATGAGCTTAATTAAGATGATACTTTTATTTGTATTCAATTTAATCTCATTTTTTAAGTAATTGAATTTATTATACACTTGATTTAATAGTTTTATATTTAAATTTAAAATCTAAAAATTTTAAAATTAAAATTTATAATTTATAAATATCTCAATCTCTCATTAAAAAAAATATTCTCTTTCATTTTTCCATTAAAAAAATTAATGTATATATTTTAAATAATAAATTATTTAAATGATTTAAAAACATTAAAAATATTTAAAAAATCAATTGCATGACATGAACTTGAACATTCTCAAAAAATTTATTCTTAAAATAAAAATTAAGGATTTATTAATTTATTATTTAAATATAAAAAATGAAATTCATAATTTTAAAACATGAAATCAGTATAAAGTTATTTATTTATTAACTAAAATAAAAATAAAATTTTGATATTTTTGGGAAAAATATTTAAATTAAGTAAAAATAAAGATATTATCTTAGTAAGATTTAAATTTAATTTTGAATATGATTGAACTAATTGAAAAAGTATAAGGGTCAATTGAGTCTACCTTTTATATATTTTTCATATTGTTATAGGATCAATTGAGTTGGATTACGAGTCTATTCATTTAAGTATGTTTTTACTCAATATGTCTCGTTAACTCTTACCTGACTCAAAATTTTCGAGTCATTTCGTGTATGTCCCGAGTTTGGATTAGATTTTTTGGACAGATTCGAATTGAAATTTTGGTTAGGTCAAAAACTGCTGAATGACTAATTATTTTTCATAAACAATCTTTTAGTAGCTTAGAATTGCTACATTTAAGTCATATTTTTCATTACCATTATTTGCATGTATGGATGATATTTTTGGTAGATTCAATTCAGATCAATTTGAATTGCAAATTATTGAATTGGATTATCAAATCAAAACAGAAAAAGAAATTCAATTCAACTTTGATGTAATATTAAAAATATTAAATTTGCACGCACAAATCTATTTTATCAGTGAAGTAGACTTGTGTGAGGGGTAAAAGATTCTGAATTTATTATAGTATCAGTATCATCCATCATTATGACAAGAGATTTCACTAATTTTTTTGAGAGCTATTGAACACGAAGGGCTATTCCCATTAACAATTTTTCATGAAAATTAGAATATACAAAAATTTAATCCTTAAAAGCTTTAGATCAACATGTGTTGTTAAGTCTCTAAGCACGATTCGTCACAAGGCCAGTAGAGGATATTTTAAATATGTGGAGCAATCAAAGTGAAAGTTCGCCAGGAAATATGATATTGCATTTGGCGCTCGTGATTCTCAAGTGTCTTCGGATGATAGGTAGAGTTAGGCAATGGTTGGATAAGGAGGAATATGGATTGTGGTCTATGGTTGTCGTTAGCAAATGGCTCCCTATGACCGATAAAGAGGACGAAAAAAGAATAAAATGGATTCACCAAGTAAATGTTTAATAATTAAATACAATACAAAATTTCCCACTTTTATAAGAGTCATTCTATTTCCAGTTGACTGTTAATGGACAGTAAAGATTTACAAGCGAAGTTGGAATCCAAAACATTAAAAAATAATTTAAGTTTTTGAGTTTATCAGTTCCATACTTTATCGACGTGGGATTTTCCTACTCTAACGCTTGCTTTGCTAACCATTTAAGGACCTGGAGATCAAAAGAACATGACTAATCCATGTCCTTGTAAAAGGAATAGATGAGAAATCCAGAATCAAAATTTGTTATTTATTGAGTCATTGATTTTATTCTTAATAAAGAAGGATTATAGCCATTTATAAAAAGTTGCGGATAAGAATGCAGAAGGAGATATGGAAAACGGTTGTCCACAAAGATGGAATTCGAATAAGAATAAAGATTAAAAGACAAAAAAATGTTAAAAATTTATGTGGTGGCTCAGGCACCGACCCAAGATTCCCTGAAAAAAGTGATAGCGAAATCACTACTGCAACTTGTAATAAAGCTATAAATATGAAACCATGGAAGTGAGATATGCATAAAAATATAGAGAGCAGATTGTTCTAGTTCTTGTTTATTGCTTTAAGGAAGAAAGAAGTGCCAACCGAGAGAGATGAAATTGTGCTTGAACGATAAGAAAAGTGGGGACATGTTCCCTGTAGAGTGCGAACCAGGAGACACCATCTCATCGGTGAAGACAAAGGCAGGGAATCAATACGAGACACTCAAATCAAAATCGCTGGTATTCAAAAGGGGCTACCAAGAATACACTAATGGCAATACGCTCAGCTTCTACAGGATCAGGAACGGCGATGCCCTTGACCTCTACATCAACTAATCAATATCTACGTATTTGGTGCGTATATCAACTCTCCTTGTGCTTATTTTTATTTTAAGCTTAAATTTGAACCTGCTGCTATTCTGTTAGTTGTGAAAATATGTCTTATTTTCCACAAATTCTTCCAAAAAAAAAACTAGGAAATGAAATTTAATATTAAATATAAAGTGTTTTTGGCCTAAATTTTGTTATAATCTTATACATTAAAAGAAAAATATTTTTATAATATATTCAAAACATCAAAAAATATGTTTTCAAAAAAATATTTTTCTCAAAAAATATTTTTTCTTTATGGAGAAGTTATTTTCACTTTTAAAATGTATAGGAGTGACTTTGCTTTCAAATAAAATCTTTATATTTTCTAAAGAATAGATTGTGGAATTATTTAAATTCAAATTTAAATAATTAGAATTTCTCAAGTAATAGATCTTATAAATGGAAAACTTAACAAATAAACATTTTTTTTTTAATTCTATATTTACAAATAGAAGATTGGAACACGAGAAACTATAAAATAAAAACATAAAAAATGTTTTTACTTTTACAACTAAAAAAAGGTGTAATACTTTGGCATTTTCCTCCTCTTTTTTCTTACAGGTGATTAAATATGGGATAATAAGAGGCACTGAACATGATGAAGCTTTGAAGCTGCATGGATGCACCTTGCTAGTAATCTATTTAATTAACACAGTGCCTGTCTGAAAATAAAACTAAAACTTTATTGTGGTTTGCTATGCAAAGTTTGTAAGATATTGTTGTTGGTATGCAAAGTTCGTATTTTTAAATGAGCATTGGCATATTTATGTAACATCCTTAATAATAATAACACAAAAGAAAATTCTAGAGAACCCAAAAATAAGATTAAATTTTAAGGTGAAAATCTAATTAGTGTAAAGAAACTAATGAAGCTGAATGAATTGTAGTTGGAATATATGAGAAAAGTACCAATTGGTTGTGGGGAATAAGGTGATTATTTCATCTTCAATTTATAGTAAAAATAGTCGGTAGTTTCTTTTAGGACATGAAACTCATATTATTATTGCGACTGGATAATATGATCATCTAAGTTTTAGCCTTCAAGGCATCAGACTAATGATTTTGATATAATTTATATTTTTTCTAATATTATTAAGGGTAAATGGATAATACTAAAATTATTTTAACTTAAATTATGACATTTTATTTTAAAGGTAAAATTTAATGACTATAAGAAACTAATAAAAATGGATGAATTATAGTTCGAAAATATACTCATTAACATGAGAAAGTTATAAAGGCTCTCCAAGTTATTAATACAATCGCTAAGGGGTCAAAAATTGAACCTAATTGAAATAATTGTGAAAATTAGTGACCTCATTGATCAAAATAAAAATGTTAAATTTTAGTGACCAACTTAATACCATTAAATTTGATTACAAGTAGAAATAAAATATTCCTATTATTTTAATGCCTTACCTTAGCTATAAATAATGTTTATGTAGTCAACATAATAAGATGTGAGAATATAGTAGTTTGTGAAATTAAAATTCTTTTATATTTGATCAACATAACTGCTTTTTTTGTCCCGTTATTTAATCCAAGATTCCTAATTGGAATTTATTAATTTAAATTCACTTCTATAATAAAAATCAGTCAATAATCATCATGTAATCAAAGCCTTGGGTGGTAAAACTAGGCAAGGTTATTTCTTTAAGTTGAGTAAAATGAATTAAACAAGATATGGCACTTCTAGAAAATGAAATCTTTCTAAGATCTAAATTTGAAATAAAATTTTAATTTTATTTAAAAAACAATAGCGAATATTTGTGGTTTATTTCAAATATACAAAGGTCAAATTAAACCAAATTATGGCAAATTTGGAATAACCAGTAGAAAAAGTAGAAAAAATCTATGTAAAAAATAAAAGTATGGTTATTATTAAAGTATGGTTTAAGTTGAGTAAAAACTAGAGTCCATGTAATTCACGTTGGATAGGCTTTTTTTTTTTTTTTTGGGTACTTTAAAATAGTTAGTTTTTCAATTTTTGGAAAATTATTTGACCTTTCTTAATTTTTGACAAATTAGTATGCTATTTGACAAACGCTCTTAATTTTTTATTCATGCTTGTTTCCTTACTCTAAAAGTCTAAATGTTTAAATAAAAATTACAATAGCATCATTTTATTTTAATTTTATATTTTACAATAATAGCATAGAATGATATATTCCTGTTATTTTAATACTTTAATCTCAATGAGAATAGCATATCTTTGGTCAACACAAAAAGATAGTGAGAATATAGTAATTTTTAAAATTAAAATTACCTTAAAATTAGTTTAAAAAAAAACTATTTTCCTGTTTAATTGTTTAATTCAAAATTAATAATCAGAATTTATTAATTTAAATTCATTTTTATAGAAAAACATCAGTCAATCATCATCTAATCAATGTCTTGGGTAGTAAAAGAAAATGGGATATTGTATTTTTTAAGATTGTTGCACGAAACTAATTTAGGAAATGGTGAAACATGGAAATAAAAATGGTGAAATGATATTTATTAAAAATATAAGAAATGAAAAATGAGAGATATGTGAAAATATTAAAAATATATTGATAAATATATAAATATTAAAAATATAAAAAATTTATAAATACTAATATTGTATATAAATATTTAATAATATTATTTGTTTTAAACATAATTTACTATCAATAAATATTAAAAATTAAAATTTAAGAAAAATAACAAATCAAGTTTTCTAAAACAAAAAAATAAATGTGTATAATTTCTTAATAATAATTAATCCTAAATAATTTAGGAATTTAATAGTTTTTAAATTTTATTTTGATATTGTTTTTTTATTTATGAATTTAATGAATGTTTTAATTTTTATTTTTAATATTATTTTCTTACTTAGAAATTTAATAAGTCTTTTTATTTTTAATTAATTATAAATTTTTTTCTTTATTTTCTTTTTTTCGTTTAGAAAACACGTTTCTAATTTGGAAATGAGTTTCCAATTTTACTATATTATGTGAAAACGGGTTTTCAATTTTACTATATTACGGAAAAGTGCTCGAAACAATTTAGAGAAATTTCTGGGAAGTTTCGGAGATGAAATGTTTTCGAAATGGGAAAACGTCAACCCGATAAAGTTTCCATACAATCAAGGTTTCGTTGATTCATTACTCAGTTTTCGTTTTTTAAAAATTTTTTCAAGTATCTTAATTTATTTAATGTTTATAATCTAAATGAAATTCTTGAATAATCTATAATATTTTTACCATATATACTGCAACAAAAATTGACAAAAAAAATTCTTTTTCGATAATGCATCTGCTATGTTGATTACATTTAAATTTTTAAGTGAATGCATCTATGTTTAAGCCTGTGCTAAAGATAATGGTAAGAATAAAATAGAAAAATAATCGTGCTTTTCTTCCTTATAAGGCAAAGTATAAGATAAGATCGTGAATCATGATGAGTTCGGCTAAAACACTGCTTTGTTGAAATGTTTGGGGACACGTTTACTTATATAAAACAGCTTTATTTTTATTTTTATTTTCTTGTAAAATATTTTTTATGAAAAATAATGTGTTATTTCGAAAACATGTTCATTTATTAAAAGTAGAAAGTGACTTTTTATTTAGAAAATTATAAAGCATATATATTTATTATCCCTTTATTAGTTAATTTTTGTTATTATCTATATTAATAATTTTAAAACAAAATAATATAAAATTAAAATTAAAAATATGAAAGTATATAATCATAAATTTTTGTGTAATAAATTTTGCCTATTATTTCCAAATTTATATTATTAATATTGTAAAATTTTTTAATATTAAGAAATACTTTTTTCGAATAAATATTATGAAGTGAAAACAATCCAAAATAAAAAGGTATTATGTTTTTTATATACATAAGAGTTATAATCCAAATGAAATTAAAAAATAAAAAATAATATCCAAATATAATTAAAAAGAATAAATTATTAATCCAAACAAAAATAAAATAAATTGAAAATTAAAAAAATATTAAATAATAAATAGAGATTCTATTTTGAAAAACTGGATAGCTAACAATAGAGTTATTTTTGAGTCTTTCCATATTTTTCAATTAATCTTAAATAAAAAATAATAAAAAATAACTTAAAATTGTTTTTCACTTATTGGTTCTATTTTGAAAAACTGGAAAACGAGTTTTCAGTTTTCTATTTGAAAATTTTTTTAATATGTAAATATGATATTTTTCCTAGTTTTCTTAGAAAATTTTTTTAAAAAAAAAAACTGTTTTAATTTTATGTAAGTAAACACACTTTTGATGTTTCAATAGGGCTAAGTGAAGCCAATATTTTTAAAAAGAATTGAGATTGGACTGAATTTTTAATTTTTTTAGAAAATAAAGAATCATAATTAAAATTGAAAAGAAAAATGAACATATCAAATCAAAAAATTAATGTAGTTTAATCCAATTTTTCAAATCTAACTGATCAAGTCCAATTTACTTTAGGTTATAAATTAAAAAAAAATCAAATCTCAAATTTAAAATTTTAAAATTTAAATTATTATGCTAATTTAGTCTAATTAAGACTTAATTGACCAAAAAAAAAATTCTTCATTACCTGCTAAAAAAAATATATATATTCCCATGGATTATAAAAATAAAGATATGCCTTCTTAAATAGAGGGAGGCAAGTCTCCTTCTTTAATCCAATTTCAACCTGAGATTTGTATATGTCATTTTCACATTCGATTTTTTTAATTCAACTTTGGTAACTTTTTTTATTTATAAATTTATTTCATACATACAAAGTATTTTTGCGAAGTCTGTAAAATATCTTATTTTATAAATTTATTTATTTATTTTAAAATATAAATTTAGAATTCATAAAATTAATTGATAATTAATTTTTATAACTATAAATTATACTATTTAATGTGTATATTTAAGTAAATATATATACGTAAATTCCGAAAAAATCTATCAAAAAACATAAATTCTGAAAATACATAAATTCCGAAAAAAATCTATCAAAAACATTGATAATCATCAATAATAAATCTAAACATCAATCTAAGGTTCTATTAGAGTCAAATTAAAAATAATAATAGTAGGTGAAGGAAGAGCTAGAGGGGCTAATGTGATGTCATTATAGTTCTTCCTGCAACTGGAGTGCGGGACAAGGCTTGGTGCCTCCAATATAGTGCTCGGTGTCCGCAGCTCGATATGATAAGGAGAAACCATGATCAGCAATTTTTGCACTCGATCTGCCCCATGCCATTCAGTTAAAAAAACAAAAAAAAAAGTTTTAACTAAAGGTGAGCAAAAATTGAACCGAACCGAAAAAATGATAGAAACTAGCTGGTTCAGTTCAGTTTAGTTTGATTATTTAATAAAATCAGTTTGTTCAGTTATAATTTTAAAAAAAATTCGGTTTTTGGTTTATTTTTTAGATAGAAAACCGAATTAACTGAAATAATTAATAAATCAAATCAATTTGAATCGAACCAGATTTAAAATACATGTAATTTAATTGAAACAAATCGAACCGAACCGAACTTTATAAGATCCGTTCGATTCGATTTATAGACATATAAATTTTGGTTTAATCGATTCAGTTAATTCATTTTTTTCAAAATTTTAGTTCGGTTCGATTTTAAGTACAAAAAAATCCGATTTATTAAAATTTGGTAAAAAACCAAACCGAATCGATTGTTTGCTTATCCCTAGTTTTAACAATCATATCATGTGATGGCTAAGTGATTGATAATCAAGAATAGCGATTACTTTGCAGCCATATTTTATGATCATTAAAACTTTGGTCGTTAAATTATTAGCAATCAAAAGTGGTATGTGGTTTTAGCGATCATATGGTGGAGACTCTAAGTAGCGACCACAATATATTGTAGCTAAATGATTTTTTTGTGATCACTAAATATTGATCATGGCAAATCACAGTAGACCATCTAGAGATCACTTAGCAAGAACAACCAATGACTGTTATTTAAAAACCATAAAATGTGATCTCTATAGAGATCACAAAATATGATTTTTATTTTGTGTGGTCTCTATTTTGAGGCAACAAGTTAAGTCGTCTCAAAGTGATCTCTATTTAACTACCATATTAAAGATCACTTAGCTTGTGATAACTAAATAGCAAAATAATTTATAATATAAATATTGTAGTGACGTTTCATTCATTTATATATTATTATAATTATTATACTTTTAATAATTATTATTATAATTATAATTATAACTATAATATATAGTCTGAAATAAATTAAAAATTGTAAATACAGAAATATAACTAATAATTAAATAAAATAAAATAACATACAACACGAATATTAAATTGATGAAATAAAATAATGTACAATACAAACTATAAAAATAATAAATATTCAAATCCTAATATTAAAAAATCAAGTAAATTCACAATATTGCAAATTGAAATATAAGAAATATATAGAGGAGCTTGGTAGTCACGAGTCACCAAGTTGGATCTTGTTCAGAGATGTCATTGAAAGGTGGAACAAAGGGGCCCGGTGCATGTTCATGGCTGCTTTGAATCAATCCTTTCATCAACTAGCGCACTTGATCCTCTATAGTTGTGTACAACACTTGAATTTGAATATCTTTATTTCGTAATTGATGCACTAACTAAGAGGAAGTCTCCTTTAGATCTCTAATGCACTACTCATCAAATGCTTTGGTGGTAACTATGGAGGTTGAGGTATCAAATAATAAGCTAGATGTCTTATTCTTCCTCATCTTGTACATATATTTGTTGTTCGAGGAAGTTACAGCTGCTTATAAGAATATTCAGTCTTTCTCCTCTTAGAAGAGTTGAACTCGATTCCCATCTTCATCATGCACTACAAAATTATAATGGAATACTGATAAAATTAATGATGAATTTTTTTTATTGCTAATTCCTGTTAAATTCTCTAAGTAATATTGATGGCAAGACAAAATTAGTGACATATTTTTAATTTGTCCATAATCTAGTCGTTAATAACTGGAGCCAAGTTGGTGCCATTTATTAACAACGACTTAGTAATGGAATATTTCATCATTAAACTCAATGACGTAACATTTTGTCCCTAATTAGCGACAATGGTAATTCACCACTATTTAGTGATGAAAGACCATTGCTATCGTCTATCACAATTTTGCAATGAACACTTAAGCATTACCAACAAAAATTTTTGTCGGTAACACTTCAATTTAAATCTACAATTGGCCGCTAACTTCTTTGTCCCTTCTTTTTTTCCTTTCTTCTCTCCATTGTTGTCAACCAATTTTTTCCTTCTCCATTTCTTTTGTTGCCGCTGACTATTCCCGCCAGCGTCGCTGCTCCTTATTCTTGCCATTTCGGCTACTACTTACCTCCTCAGTTGCTCTCTCTCCCTCTCTCTTTAAAAAACACTACAAGCTACTGCAAAAAAGTAGTAGATAAGCCTTGTTTTGGTAATAGCTAAACCCTTAGTGATTAACACCATGTAGTTGTTGATTTCCTAATAGTTAAGATGAATATAGCGACTACAAAAATGTAGTCGCTGATTAGTCTCTATTTAACTACCACAAAGTATAATAGTTAAGTCATTAAAATGTAGTAGCTAATTAGTAGTAGGACGCGACTATGAGACTAAAATAACGATTATTTGGCTACTAACCTATGTAATGGCTAAGTTGTAATTTTAGCGATTGCTTCTTTGTTGTCACTATTTAGAGACTGATTAGCGACTACTTTTTGTAGTCTCTAAGTTCAATAATTTAGCTACTAAAGGTACGTTATTAGCTAAATAAAGACTACTTAGCTACTACTTTCTATAGTCGCCCAAGTCTCTTTTTTAGTTACTAACATGTCTGTAGTAACTAAATTGAGACTATTTAGTTACTATCCTTTGTAGTCTCTAATATTATTTAAAAATATTAAATTAAATTTTTTTTATTTATTAATATTTATTATAAATATTATTTATTGTTTATTAATATCATTTAATTAAATTTTAATATTATTTATTAATATTAATATTAATATTAAAAAAATTAAAATAAAATGAATTTATAATATCCTATGATTAGAACAAACAAAAAGTATACTCAATCCCATGTTTAAAAAGAAAAGGTACAATTGAAGTTATCATCCTATATTTTATAATTAAAATGTATCATAAAACAGTACACTATAGAGGTCATTTGCAGGAAGGTTAATTGCAAACAGATCGTCTGCGAGCGAATCAACTGCAGCAGGATCATCTGAAGTCAATGGAGGAGTACCCAAATTTATACCTGATAAAGGCATCTATAATGATCTAGCTAAGATCACAACTAACCTCCTCATCTCATCAAACTGCTCCTGTAGCGATTTAACCTTCTTTTCCACCTCCTGTTGGATCTTAGCATTTAGCACTTGATTAGTCATACAAGAGGATGTAGTAGACTGACAAAAGGGGTTGCCCATGTACGCTGATGAGCGATCACCTAAACCTTATATCCCCATTGGTGTTTATAATCAGCTTTGACAACTGGTAAGAAGATCACATCTTCATCGATGATTGCATCAATTTCCTCCCTTTGTTCCTACCTTTTTGCAATTCATTGTTTTTCAGCTTCTATTTGTTGATGCATGTTGCCCTAAAAATTGAAATATTGAAACAATAAATTAATATATAATTAAAATTTTGACATAATAAAATATTAATTTATGTGATAATTACTTATAGATATATTGCGAGTCCTATCATCAACCCAATCTTGAGTAGTCTTACAGGTGCGAAGATCCTCATGGGCCTGGACAAGGGAATACTTATGGCCAGTGCTTTTTGACTATACAAAAATATTAATAAAGTTAGTAAAAATTAATGTGACAATTTTACAAAATGAAAATGAAAATTGAAATAAGAGTTCCAAGTATTCACCATCCTTTTAATGTGCGTTAAGAATGAAATGGAACCTCCTGTGTGTTTAGAAGTTCCCATTCCTGGTCTATCTTTCTCAATAAGGCGATTTTGGGACATGCGTTCTAATTGAGCTCGAAACGTTGCACTATCACAAGCTTCATTCCATCTAGCCCATATCTCTTTCGGAACATGTGATGGCCTCCCATTTTTTGCCACTTATTCATATATCTACATACCTTAGTTTGGAAAGCGCCTCCCAAGCTGCTTTGACACCACCCTCCATCTCGACATCCGAGCAGAAATATTTCTAAACATATATATATATATATATATATATATATATATATATATATATATAGAAGCAACTCATACTAAGTTTGAAAAAAAAAATATATAAAAATAATTGATAATAATAATTCTAACAAAATCTGACAACTTATATAGTGATTGATGGACTGGTTTATAGCATAATTAGCGTTAAATTACAATGTTACTTTAATACTTACATTTAATTTTTTGTTCATTTTAATTATGTGCTATAAGTGATAATATTTATTATGATTGGTTCATTTTTTTAAATTTATTTCACAACACAATAGCTGAAAGAAATCCATAACAATCCAAAGCTCAATGAGTTCCCTTAATCAAGTTCAAACATTGCGTTTGGGGTGAAATAGAGTTTTATATATGGGACTTTCGTAAGATTTTTTTTTTTTTTGTTTCTTTTAAGAAATTTCAAGTACTTAAAAATTGAGTTGGCATTACTCAACTACATCACATAAGCCACTAAAGTTACTTCAATGACTTGATCATTACCCCAAGAAGATAGACCAATGATAAGTCAATCAACCTAACCAACTATTAAATTGCTAAAATAATTATATGCCTCCGTTATGAAATGACTTTTAAGCACTGATCAAAAGACTTCTTCATTTACATTTTATTAATTTTTGCAACAAGAAAAAATGATGGTGTCAATCTCTAGTTAAAGGTTAAGGTTTATGAATATGAATTCATGATCTATAAGAAGAAAAACATAGCAGATGCATTACCGATCTACAATCAGAGAAGCATTAGTATATTAGTAGGCCTATTGTTATACAAAAAGAAAACCTAATAATCTCTCATAACTTATCAAAAACACCTCTAAAAATTTGAAAAGGCAACAAAACATGACAAACTAAACCTGGCCAATTCTTTAAAATACAGCACTTTCAATAGATACTGGCATGAACTTCATAAAACCCTTCAATCTCTCATATCAAATTGCAGTAAATGATCAAAGGATAAATAAGGTCGATAATCCAATAGATGACGCAAACCCAAAGCTACCAAAACCTTCAAAAAGATAACAATGTGGATCAAATTTAAGGAAACAGAACTCAAACCTTGATGGGCTCGAATAGATCAACCAATATAACAAATTAAACAATAGAATGTGCAAAAACTCATCAAAATTTAGGACCCAAAAATCCCAAATTTGCCAACCTAACTCTCATTCTCCCTTAACTACAAACCCTAACATTCATCAATTGAATCAACAACAAATCAAGAATTTGAGCAAAAAGCAGGATAACCCTTAAATTTCCCCAAAAAAACTTCCATTGCAAACAAGCAAGCACACATTGGAGTAATCACAGAACAAAAAATCACCCATAAATTTCCAAAATGCATCTGAGCAACACCATGAGACTCTTAGCCTGTGATTGGCAAATTTCCATAGGGAGGAAAGAAAATAAGGAAGGAAAATAAATTTTATTTTCCCTCCTTATTTTCCTCCCTCATGATTGGATAAAAAGGAGGGAAAGGAAAATAATTTTTATTTTCCCTTCATCGGATAACCAATTATGGAAGGAAAAAAAAATAATATGTAATATATTTCCAATTTTACCCTTTATTAAGTAACACATTTGAATATATAATTGTATTGTATAATGATAAAAAATAATTATTATTATTTAATTGATTTTATATGAGATTAAAATTTATATAATGATAAATATAATGTTAATATGAACAAATTCTAAAATTATTTTTATATTTGAAATGTTAAAAAAATATATTTATAGATTGATTTATATTTTTTAAATATTAAAATGTAACAAAAATATTTTAGTTTATATTTTTTAAATTTTGAAATATTAACTGGAAATGTCTAGTGAAAATGAGAACAAATTTAGCAACTTTGGTTCAGTAGGTTCGGTTCAGGTTGATTCAATTAAATTACATGTATTTTAAATTTGGTTTGATTCAAATGAGTTTGATTTATTAA